>JAQGBE010001681.1:0-10306 GCA_034698225.1 Scheloribates latipes | reverse complement strand
GTTTAAATTTAGTTTAAATCCAGTTTAAATCCAGTTAAATTGGGAAAAATCATGTGAAAAATCGATGGTAAGGGGGGACCCTTTGCTATTTCTCGGACCCGGTCTAGGGGGGGGGGGATTTTCCCAATTTTCGCCTCTAGGGGGGGGGTTTTAGGAATCCCCCCCTATTCGGCATGCCTGTTATATAACCCTCTATACAGATATGAACTTTATTTTCATTTGAAAACTCAATTGTAAAATATATGCGCCGAAAACAAAATTTCATGTCATTTCCAATTTCATAGAAATGAACTTTAGACTGATAAAAACTTAAATAAATCGATGCCACGAATTGATTCGGGATATTCCCGGCTTTTGATCGCCAAATGTAACGAACTTTGTGTGCAATTCTTTATGTAAACAGGTTGTTATTGAATGGTCACTATTGTTCACTATTGACGGTTACTATACAAAGCGATATCACATTCAGTAATCTAAACATGGAATTAGTAAATCCCGGATTCGAGCTTTTCTGAGCATTACGCGCTCTGGCCTTCGAATTCCCGCTCCTTTTGGTGTGGGAGTCGTCGATAGCGATCCTAATCTGATGATTGACGCGAAGAAGCCCTCAAATACAGCAATGAATTTAATGGGCAGACAAATAATTAACATCACAAGAGTAGTCTTTGAGTATCCTTACTTTTAATTTTATTTGAATGCTATTATCAAAAGAAGTGTTGACATAAATCACTGAAAAAGACCAGAACAAAAAGTTATCGTTTGATCTTTTCGGCGATGACTTATCGGAACTGATATTAAGTTATCTCACAATTGAAGACAAATTCCGATTCGAGTGTCTCTCAAAACAAATCCAAAGAATTGTATTCAATAAACAATACGTTTGTAAGTATTGGTGTATTAACGAGAATTGGTGGCAAACCATTGATGATATTCAATCTGAAAAATGTGCGATGAGTTTAAAGAAATTCATTAAAATCTAGGAATAATTTGCCAAAACTTTAGAATCAATTCATACCATTTGAAGACAATCGCCGATTACAGTGAATAGGAAGATAAGTCTTGTCGATTTTACCCATGTTGACATGGTCAAGTATCCTCTTTGATCGATGATCACATCTTCGCCATTATTATTACTATTCTCATTGCTGTCACTGATGTCGTTTCCAAATTCATCAATTAAGTCATAATTGATGAGATCGTATTCGTGTAAACTTCTTTCTTGCATCTGATCGTGGACTTCATAAAATTCAATTTCAGTTCTTGCCTGTTGCCTTTTTGAAACACTCTTGCACCAATAAATCATTGCACACAAAATCAATAACATTATTGTCACAATCGATAAGAAAAGTGATATTATTAAAAATAAACTGTTATAATCACTTTTAATACGAGTTTTATCCCAATCTCCACCAGTTATTCTGAAACTCACTGTAATATACAGAGGTTGATATATAAAATAAACGGGCACTCGTAAATTCGAAAATAATTATTATCTTGGTAATTACATCGGATATCGACATTTTTTTTACTATGATTTATAGATAATTGTAGTATGAATTCACATGGAAATGATTGCAGACCCTTGTATCAAGGTAAAAATTTGGCAAGGTGAAAGGTGGTACAGTATATTTTTTATATCCGCACATAGTTGGGACCAGGATTTTTGCCATGTGCACTTATATAGTGTGCACTTATGGAAAATTACGTTTAAGAAAAATGCTTGAAAATATTGCTCTAAAACCAAATTTTTCATAGATTTTAACTGAAATTTCGAGAAAATTTAATGTGCACATAAATAATTTGCACATGCCCCATAGAATAGCATTAGTCCGGATTCGGGACTGAGCAGTACATGTGCAAATAGCTAAATGTGCGCTTATGAGATGTGCGGATATAAAGAATATACTGTATGTGGTTAAATATTTATTGCGTTAGAACTGATTATTTGTTTCATATTCAGCAAGTATATGAATTTTCATGAAAATAAAAATTCCCAGCATGAAAATATAACCGACAATGATATATTCCTATTGCACCTGATTTATAGCAATAAATTACCATGGTAGAAACTCTATGTAACTTGACACTATCCATAAATTACGAAATGTTTGAAAATGTATAAATGGCATTTACTCGTAATTGATGTATGGTGAAAAACTGATTATTTCCAAATTGAAAGCTTATCTAAGATAGATCATTATTTTCTATTAGCTGATGAACTGCGATATAGATAATTCATATATTACGTGCATTGACTTTTATACTCAAATTCGACGTTATTTATTTATATCATATACATCAGTTTTATTTAAAATTTACTAATTAAATGAATACTACTTTGATATTCTTTATTTTAAATTGAAAATATATTGTTTCTATTCATCATCAATCGCCCTAGGTGTCTTAAACCTATTCCACGAGTGTTTTCTATAATTTCACCTTGCCAAGTGTTCACCTATCAATAATATCTCGTTTTCGTGTTTTGTATCTGTTAACAGACATTTATAGATTATTTTGGTGTTAGAAGATTTTCAGCTTCTATCAAATTGGGCTAGATATTAAAATTCGAAGTTGCCCGTTTATTTCATATATCAACCTCTGTATATCATAATTTAATATGGTTATGTATGAAGCTTTTTTAATATTGATTAACTTGAAGAAGTTTTGATAACTTTCCTAGTTAGGAAAATTTCATTTTAAAAAGACTAGGCATGCCCGTTAATATTGGCTGGAAGTTTGAAAATTTCACGTATCAATAGTAATTCTCAACAATAGTATACTATCAAAGTCAAATCTTTGAAAATCAACAATGGATAACCCTAACTAAAGTGGTTAGAGATTTTCAAACTTTTTCATCAAGCCATTATTGCGGAACGACACACCCACAAACAAACAAATAAATAAATTACATTAAAAGTATTTAATTCTATTGCATAGCCATTTACCAATTGATATAAAATGATAAAACCTTTGACGATATTAAAGCAAATCGATGAAGAGCACATATTATATTGAAAATAAGTTGTTACATTAAACAGGGATGCCCAAGGGGGCATCAGCCCTTGATCCCCCTGGCTCGAAAAATCTCGAAAAATCCTCTCTGAGTTTTGATGACTCAGCTCGAACCCCCCATCCGCATATGGCCGCCGCGCTTTTTGTCTTATCCCTCCCCTGATCCCCCTGAGTAGGGTCAGGCTTGGGCATCCCTGATTAAAAATTACTTCAGATAATTCAAAAATTCTTTCAACCTATGAGATAGGGCAGCTATGAATGCATGTGATTGAATTGAAAATTAGTTGGTTAGATTTTGTTTTCAGAACATTTTGAATGAATTTTGTGTGCATTGCCCGAAAAGTTCGCTCTATTTTTATAAGGAACAGTACTCTAGGTAAGCCGCTCTAATTGCTCATGATTAGGACCACGAATTTATCAATGTGCAAATATACATTAGGCTTGATGGGCAATTATATAGGGAGATTTCATCTGTACGTTCCACTAAAACACTATGCGAGCTGAGAAGGTGAGCAAATGCATAAAGTGAGCATTTAGAGCGATTCCTCTGTAGTTAAATTTAGGGAGCAGGCGATCAATCGCTAACTGTAAATTATATGAAAACACTCACCATTGCGGATACAAACATCTTCAATGTTTTGCGTCCAATTTTTATTATCAGTAGAAATAAACTGATAAAATTTCCCGAAGTCCTTTCCAGTGTTGTTGTAAACAAAGGTCAGTCTCGTGTTTTTGGTTGCTATTTCTGTGGAATTAATATATATTCCATTTTCGAGTTTTACATTCGTATAAGAATGAGGCGACTCTTGTAACACATCCATCGAGCAAACGATTTTCGGGAAGAGAGATGATGGAAATTGGTAGTCCCAATTGTCTTCATTGTTACAATGAACAGTGTCACTATTGTTGTGCAACGGATTGTACATCGTTACATCCGATGGAAAAACCCGAACAATTTTATTATTATTAAAGAGTTCTTTTTCAGCATTTACTGGTATATCCGGAGTACCACATCCCTCTTGGAATTTATAAACACGAATATAGTTTATATAACTTATAAATTTTTCTTGGCATTCGAATTCAAAATTTAATACATTCGGCAAATTTTTAGATTCTGCTTCGAAATCCTTTTTAGAAATAGATTCACAAATGAATGTGAATTTAATATAATCTCCTTTTTGTTTATTTAATACCATTTTCTTTTCGGTCACACACTGACGATAACGATTAATGTAAAGTTTGCCGGATATTTGATTTAAAATAGTGTATTTAAAAGGGATTATTAACATGCCGAATTCGATGTAAGTTATTCGAGAATTTGGCGTGAATTCGAATTGGATTTTCATATCCTTTGTTGAGTTCAATTTAGTGATATTGTTGTACAAACTGCCGAAGGATTTTCTCAATGGAAAACTCATGTTATAATTGTGATCTTGATAATTAATGGTGTACCGTGTCACCATAATTTGTTGACTGACTTCTAATGCTAAAATAAAGTAAATAAAATCAAGTTTTTTAGAAACACTACTGAATGAGGCATTTTCTATGAATTTCAATATACAAACTTAACTTAAACAATCAACAAAAAATTTAAGCTGGAGCAACGAATGCGACAATCTAGTCACTATTTTTGCAAACCTATAGTAATTAGATACTGACTGACTTTGAGGTTTGTTAGGCCTATTATCAACATTTGTTATACGCTAAGAAATATTTTCATCCGATCAGGTGATAAAAATTACTAGAACATTCACTAGTAATTTTTTGACATGGATTAGTCATCAGGTCAAGGGTTCGGATTAAGATGTGGGAATGTCAATGCACAATTGACCAAAACATGGCTTCAATCGGTTCAGTCAATCAGAATATATAGCTTGGTAAATGTTAAGTTTAGCATGGGAGTCAATGGAAGTCATTTCTGTTCAGGGATGCCCAAGAAGGAATCAGTCCAAAATCACCCTGAGTTCGGATGGCTTAGTTCGGACAACCATCGAAAAATGGCCGCTTTTCGAAGCCTTTTTCGATAATTTAAACCGAAATTTAAATCGTGATTAGAACTGAATTTAGCAACAATTAAACTTAATTAGCGGTAAATTAACTTAATTAACGTCAAAATAAGCTGAAAACATAAATAACGGCTTAAATCAGACGTAATATATCTTAATTTAACTGGATTTAGCTGAAAAATGGCGTCGACCGTCATTTTCTCTATCTCTCCCCTCAATCCTGAGTAGGGGTGAGGCTTGGCCATGCCTGATTCTCCTGTATTGGATTTACCTACCTTGTTTATGAGAAGTGGAGAAAATTTACTGAACAATGCGAAAACTGCTCATTTTTAACATATTCTTTACAATAACTTGATTGGCTGAATTGATTGATTCCATATTTTTGAAATATATTCAAAAAGCATGCAGAATAAAAGGCTCAAAATAATGAACTCTTTTTGAAAATACTGAAAATAGTTCAAGAATGAGAATCTGCACGATTTTTATACAACAGCTTCACTCACCACATTTAGGGATCCGTGACTGCCACCGACCTTTTAACATCTTCTATGAATGCCGTAGATTTGCCTGAAGTGATCTTTACAATAAATTGCGATTATATCTCCTTCTCTTGTTAGAGAAGAATAATCCGCTTTATCTGCGCCTAATGGAGTGCCGGTCATTCCGCAATCCATATCGACGAATTGAAACAGAATAGAAACAATTAATATAACTAAAATGGTTTTCGTATTCATTTTTCAAATGTTGTATTAATAGTCGAGTTTAAATTGACTTATGAACTGTTTCATATGATTTAATAATAATAAGTGAATTTTTTACAATCGTGAATAACATAACTGACGGAAGACATGAAAAAAAGTTGACAACAAATTTATTAAATGTCAAACAATTGAATCAGTTTGCATAGGATTTCAACAATTTTGAAAGTGTAATGCAATGGAAAGCTAATAAACTTGAATATACAGCTGATATTCTTCAACTCTGGAGAATTCATAAGTCAAACGATAGAGTCATTAGACCAGGGATGGCCACACTAGGGTCATGCCAAGAAGATGGTCAAGGGGAGGGTATATTGCGCAACCAAGAATCCTACAGGGTGATAAGGGAGGGTGTGATGAAAATGGCGGCCGCCGCCATTTTTCGGCTAAATCCAGTTAAATTTTGGTTAATTACCTCCGATTTAAGCCGTTCCTTCGATTTTAGGCCTATTTCGGCGTTAATTTAGTTGATTTAACGTTAGTTTAGCTTAATTTTGGTTAAATCCAGTTTAAATCACGATTTGATCTGGTTTTAATTGCCGAAAATGGATTTTGCTTCGCGCGGCGGCTTTTGCGAGGGGGGGGGTGCGATTTCGACCCAAAATTTCGGATTTTGAGCAATACCTCAGGGGGGTATTTGCCAAATTTTTCGGGTCAGAGGGGGGATTTTGGCTATAAACCCCATTGGCCATCCTTGCATTAGACCTACCGTCACAATGTCGAAAACGAAATTTTCTCATCATCTTAAGTAATACAAATTTGGATTTTTCAAGTCAATATAATGATTGGGTTACTATTCACTTGTATAATCAGACATGCGGAATAGGGGGATTCCAAAAACCCCCCCTAGAAGTGAAAATTTGGAAAATCCCCTCTAGACAGCGTTCGAACAATAGAAAACGTCCCCTTTGCATCGATTTTTTCCGTGATTTTTCCAAATTTAACAGAATTTAAACTGGATTTAAACCAAATTAACTAGATTTAAGCTTTATTAGGCATGATTATTGCTTAAATATGCTAAATTTAGCTAAATTAGGCCATTTCAAGCTTTAAAACAGCTAATTTAACTGAATTGTTCGTGACGTTTTTCTGGACGTACTTTGGTACTTCAAAATCCCCCAACATCCCCCTCCTAGAGCCACAAAAATCTTCAACATTGTTTCCTATGGGCAAGGCTAAAATTATCCCCGTAGCGGTCAAGTTATTCCGCATGCTTGTTGTATAATATGCATATATATGAATAATGCAGTTATCATTAACCATTTGTTATTTGATAAATTTAAAATGATTTAGACGTTTTACATTGGGATTTATAAACAAACAAGAGTTAAGTTGAAATATGTAATCATAAATGACAATTTTGCTTGGCGGCACTTGAAAGTTCTTGAATTGTCATTGATTTGAAGTCAAAGTCATTAATCGACACTCGGATCAAAATTGGGTTCAATGATATTCTAATTAATTGATTAAATGATGAATTTATTTGCAATTAAAAGAAATCGAATGAATGATCAGTCACTGATTCAACAACTGTTTCAACTGAAACCATAGTTCGAAAACTCTTTTGACGTACGCGTTCAAAATCTCCCCAATCGCAATCTCCTCTATCAAAATCTCCCCTAAATGAATTAGCAAGGATTAGTGATAATGACGGTTCAACTGACCAGGACTACTTGACCAGTGGTCAATCAGTTGATATAATTGTCAAAATTGATTTTGAACAATTCAATGTATATTATCTTGATCTTATCTTGGTCTTATCTTGGTCTTATCTTGGTCTTATCTTGGTAATATTCAGGGGAGATTTTGATATGGGGAGATTCTGATCGGGGAGATTTTGATTGGGGATATTTTGAATGGGGATATTTTGAATGGGTTCCCTCTTTACAAACGTTACCGTTTTCTCCTCTTCGGTGTCGACGCCTCTCTGATCTGGTGACACATTTCTTGAATCAACTCTTCGACCACTTCTTCGTCGCCCAAAGCCATCCAATCATTCTTCAGAATACGATACTTTTTATCACTTAATTCTCTTCACTAACGACTCGTTTCTCTCATTAAGCTCTCGATTGCAGTCCAATAGGTATTCGTAATCGGCTTTCAATGACTCGTATTCTTCATTCAAATCCATTATTCACTTAATAATGAATTATAAATTAAGTATACAAATTGAGCAAGCTCATGCTGACCGATATTTATAGCTACAAAACAATTTAATAGCATGAGCCTGGTTGGCAAGGTTATATCTTAAAATGGTTATCATGGCTTAACGGCCAGGCATGCCGAATGACTTGACCGCTAGGGGGGGTAAATTTGGCCATGCCCATAGGAAACAATGTTTAAGATTTTTGGGGGGACCCTTTGATATTCCTCGGACCCTGTCTACGGTGATTTTCCAAATTTTCGCTCCTAGGGAGGTTTTGAATTCCCCCCTATGCGGCATGTCTGCTTGAATGCTCACCGTTTATTTAGCATATTTTGTTTGGCACTTGCCATAGAAACAAGTTAATAGTTCTAGAGTTCATCAGGTAATCAATCGTAACTAAATAAATCTGATGGCTATTAACTCTATGTTGATCATCAGATCCAACACTACGTGAGAAAATTCAGTATTCGGTGTAAACAATTGACAAAATTCAAAACATATACTGTCGAACCTCTGAAATATGAACCTCCCAATTATGTAAACATCTCTCTTATTTACAAGAATTTATCTCTTGATTGGAATCTAATGTAAACCTATGGGAGACGAACCTCCCAATTGTATACGTCATGTAAGAGAGACCTCTTAATTGTGTATGGAATTCACTGAAATGATTGTAATTTTGGGGCTTTTCAGCTATAATTTCAGAGATTTCAGCAAGTTTATTTTGCAAAATTCAATACTGACCTCAAACGCATCTTAGCGATGGAATTCACGCCTATTTAACCCAACCTCTCAATTGTGCAATCTCACGTGTTGTGTATGAAAATTGCTGCACCAATCAATTCATATCTCATAGGTTCGACAGTAATAGAATAATGCCATTCTTAATGTAATATTTCACCTCGTAATTGACTGTTTAGCATGAGTAAGCAAGATTTTTGGAAAGAATTGCAAATATGGCCAACTCGGTGATTAATTAACTTACAATTAATCTTATCTTAGAGAGTCTAAGAGTTATAAGGGTCTAATCTTGTCTTATAAATTGCAAGAAAAAAACCAATTATTCCAAACAATTCAATTGATTTTGATTAATATCAATAATGTTTTCATCAAACTCAGTTTTTCTTTTGTTTGTGTTCTTCTGTACCAAAAGTACTCAAAAGCAAAATGGAAAGGTATGGATCATTCGTTTTTTCAGTAATATTAATTGAAGACAGCTCAATTAACTTCGTATAATCTGTGTTTAATTTGAACTTGCACAAAATTTAATAATTAAATGATCGGCTTTAATAAAGGCGTAAAACTGGCCCCTCTCTTACAGTGCAGTGCAAAATAGGCTTTCACTGCATAGCACTCACACACAGAGCGAGTCTGTTATGCAGAGCACTGCAAGCGTGACGTCAATTTTACGCCCTTATTAAATCCGATCGATTAATTTTATCTCAGCTGTTGTTGATAGAAATTAACAGAAAACTTTATCACTAAATCTTGATTATATGTGTGTAGTATCATCAGAATAATTCATGAATTGAACAAGTAATTTAAAACTAAATTATTATGCGAGCAGCACACGATCAAATTAGTCTTCATGGCTAATCACGGTTGAATGAGAGGGTCCTTTATCTCGCGAACTAGAAGAGTAACGAAAAATTATCGAATTGATAATTTTTTGTCACCCAAAACGGTCTCTACTCCAATGTCTCGACTCCAAACGGTGAACGTTAAGCGACATTGAATATGAATATTCAAATTAAGCACTAATTTATTAACAAATTTGATTGAATAACAAATGATCGGCAATCAGTGCTTGCTTTCTGATAGTCGAGATGATCCAATCAATATGATAGGAGACTCGAATTGAGAAACTCGGTTCGTCCCTACGATTACAATCCAAATCTGGATATCCAGCGCTGACCACTCCTACCAGAACCGCCCTTGCATTGGTTGTCCACTTGTATACGGGTGCGCCAGCGTCGCCCTGAAAATACCTTGTTCAAAGTACTAACGTCAACAGCAAATCCACTTACAGAGCAAAAGCCGCCAGAGCCTTCACTCACTCTCGTAGGCATTAGGCTCGGTATTCTACAGGGCTTGGTTATCGCCCAAGTTATCTGTGCTCTGTAGTCTTTGGGGTCTATTCCAGCATTTGGACCGAACGATCCATACTTAGAGACCTGGACGTATGTGGGACTGGTTTCGTGGTAATGTTCAATCGGTAGACATCAGGCTTGCCAGACGTCCAGGTCCGGCCTGGACAGTCCAGGTTTCGGGGTAAGTGTCCAGGGCCCAGGCGAGGAGTAAACCTGAACATTACAATGTCCAGGTGATGTTTGTGGAAAATTTGATGCAGAAAAATGCAATAAAACTCGTGTGTCCAGGTTTGT
>JAQGBE010001680.1:0-10312 GCA_034698225.1 Scheloribates latipes | reverse complement strand
AACAAACTGAATGACACCCACCAAGGCTTTTGTCGGTGAACATCCTGGTGAATCAATTTCAGACTTCATTGAAAATTGTAGAGAATCGCTAACAGAGATATATCTTAGCGAACGATATCTGATTCCGATTCAAATGGAAATCACTTTATAATGATATGAATTACGGCATAGACTCGAGATTTAGATAGATTTGTTTGCCTGGATAACTTCATTTAGCAATGTCAATAGGCTATACATTTACACGCTGATGCCATCATACAATAAAAACTACCTGGTAATTATCTAGATGAGTAAGGAAGCAAAAAGTTTATGTATAATTGAAACGAATCGGACTAAAATTGAATGTTGTGGCTTTCTAATTATGTATATTTCACCTTGGTCAAGTTCTATAAATACATGGTATCTATCGTCAAGTACGGCAAACATAGAAATAAGAATCAATTGAAATTGTCTTAACCAAACTCGTGATCAATACTCAACGTATTTGAATACTCCATCGCTTAAGTACTTTAATTATATGTCTCTCTCGAACTTAATTCAAGTAATTCTCAAATAATAATTACTTTTCTAATCTAAGAGTTTGACCGAAAGCCAAAGCCAAGGCTATATCGCAAACGATTTTCAAACCTAATCGATCAATAAATATAAACGATCGACGCAGAGGTCTGTCAGGACAGGTATCCTCTGATCAAATTGGAATTCCTCGATGATTACAAATCGGCTGCCATTACAAGACACACAGCAACCACTTAACCATTTGCTGGATCATGTAATATGAATTTTATCGAATTACTAACAAATTTTTTTGATTAACTGTGTGTGAAATATCACGTGTAATAAAATGTGGAATATCGAGGAGAAACTGATTGCAAATCGATTATCTCAGACGCGATTCGCGCCAATCCTTAATTAATTAGTATTACAATGAAACTGTTAATTAGTTTTTCGGTTCGGTTCGTCAAAAATAGTTATTTATTGAAAAATAATTATCGATTTAATAATAAATTAATTAATAACACAATTATATCAACAATTGATTACATGATAATCGAAAAAAATAATTCAAAAAAATTATATAATAAGACCACAGAATAGTGTGAATACAAAGCTCACGACAAGTGACCGAATGTGAGGCCAATTATCCGATTAGTATCGCGAATATCAGCGAATTGATGGCCAGAAGAAGCGGTTGGCTCCAGAAGTTCAATGGGTTGGCACTGTTTAAACACAAGTCATAGTCATAGTCGGAGACACTGTTGAGAAAGCATCGGTCGGAGTCATCCACTTCTTGTGGACAGTGTCGGAAGTGGTGGTGACTCAGTTCATTGAGTTTGTTGCCAGTGCTGTCGTGTTTGGTGCCATTGCATTGGATGCTGTGCACGAAGTACTGGCGTTCGGGTCGTTCCGAGTTGTATAACAACATGCGGTCGAACAGCCATTTGAAACTGCAGTCACAGACCATCGGATTGTGTCTCAGAATGATTGCACTGCCGTTGCGGCGGAAGAGCGGTGCGAACACAGGCTTCTTCACGTGAGAGATGTTGTTCTTGGATAAGTCAAGCAATACCGCTCTCTTCAGTCTATCGAAAGTTCCGCTTTGGATGGACTCAGAGTTTAGGTCATTGTCTCTAATGAAGAGCTTCAGAGTTTGGTTATTAGAGTTGTCACTCAATTCAAATGCATTCGAAGATATCTTATCGATTCGGTTGCCGTCCAGCAGAAGGTAATTGAGAGCCGACAGCGAATGGAAGGCCTGATCGTCGACGCTTACGATGTTGTTGTCGATGAATGAGAGCCAGTTGAGTGACTTCTGGGGCCTATTGAACGCCTTCTCGGGAATAACACTGATGTTGTTATCCGTGAGCCATATCTCTGTCGCCGACTCGAAACTGTTGAGCAAATCAAAGATCTCCCTATCGTTCGGCGGATCGTTGGCCAGAATTCTATTCTCAGAGATGGTGATGGAAGTGGTGACGTTGAACGACGACTTGAATGTGTTCTTATGGATGCGCTTCAACTTGAGATTCTTGATGATCAGGATCTTGTTGAAGGCCACGCCATTGAAAAAGTCGGACACACTATCACTTCCGAGTTCGGTCAGCTCGGAGTCAATTAGTTTGAACTCTTCGTACACTATCTGCTTCTCGTGATTACCGACCGCTCGGCTCAGTTCGACGAAGATCTGCGTGAGATTGGTCTGCGGTCTGATGTTCCAGCAGGAGATGGCATTCAGATACGAGAGGCAACTGCACGGGGCTATGACCTGAGAGGGCGGACACTTGGCGGCAGCGGTCGGCCGAAGGAGTGACACCACTATTGCTATTGTTGTTCCCAATATGACTAAGTGATAGAAAAAGAGATATCAGTCAGTGTTTGAATTATTAATGTCATATTGTGTCTGAGCGATGGCTCATTCCGGCCAATGTTATCTTGATTATTGGCTTATATGGAATATCGAGGATAAATAGATCGATGAGGCAAAAGGTAAAGACAATGATTACTTTACTTGATCACAATTCGATAATATCATAAATGATACGATAATCTCGAAACACCTAATTATTCATTTATATGCTTTAGGCGTTTCCTGACTTAGTTCGTCAAAATTATCGGTTAAACGTATGGTTTCGTCCGAATTCTGTGCGCCTCATGAATAACCATGCAATCCATGCGATGCTATTTTATGGCTGCTATTTAGCCCTACGAGACGTCACTTTTCATATTTGAATTTCACGGATCCTCAAAATTTTGAATCATTGAATCACTCGGATTGCCATCGGATAGGAAACCCACCGGTAATTAGAGGCACACATGTCGTGCAACACAACACACATGACTCCCAATTGAATATATGGGCGAAAACGCAATAAATTAATATTTCGATCGATTCCGAGAAAATTCAGTTTAATTAACAAAAAGACTTGACTCGAGGTATGATTTCATAAGCGAAAGCAAAAATTCTAATTTTTCCAGAATTAATTAATCTCTATATAAGGCAAAAACGGAAATATTAGCGAATCATTCAAATGTTGTTTTCATTGATGAGTGTTAAGGCTTTTTCATTAAAATGAGTGGGAATTACAGTGAGGTTTAGGTACGAGTATAGTATTGCCTAAGCCTTTCATCCGATTAATCGCTTTGAGAAACTCATGTTTATTAAAAAGTTTTTAATAAAAAGTCGACTAAAACTGCTCTTTTATGTCCACAAATAGCTCACCAAAAAATATATAATAAATTATATTCTGTCTTCTGTTACAATGTGAACGTCTAAAATTACACTGGATACAAATCAACCTGGATAACCTTCATCTCTAACCTTTTAAGGAATTCATTTACTTTTTCATTCAAGTCATTAAAAAGTTAAATAAATTATCGATTATTCATTAGAAAACTATTTGCATTGTTCTGATGCTCTCAAACAGATGTGATGAGTAATCGATAGCACAATCTTTTCCAAGAATATTCTTCATCTATTGTGAACTAATAATCCGTAACGCGATTCTAATATTATTAAAAACGCCCACTAAGAAGAAAGTCAGACGAGATTAAACCCCAGTGAGACATACTAACAAAGTCTGGTCGAAAATAGCAAGAATATTGGTTTCACCTGAACGCTAATGAGCCGTAGGATAGACTCAAAATTAGATTTATGGCCATTTTTGAGCAAGATGATGACTCGCAAAATCTGAAAATCTTGTCCAATGTTTAGCGATGAAATTTATTGCCCTGTTTTTGACATTTATCTGTTTTAACTACAACTCGTATGACTCGAAACGTGTCTTTTGGTTTCTAAAAATACTTGCAATTTGGCCAACAATACGACCGATAGTTTATATAACTTTTCGTGAAGTTAGACATAAATCGCGGCAACAATTCAAGCGATTTGTCTACGGATCGGATCCGTTGTTTGTCTACTGGAAAGTCGTCTCTAATGATCATCTCTAATGTCGATCTCATTCTAAATCTAAATATAATTATCGATCGTTTGGGGAAACCTTTTCGGCAAATAAGCTATAAATAAGTGATGTTTTGTCAACGTATCTCAAATTAAGTGTCACTTCATATGATTCGTATGTTTTTATAGAAACAAACGGCGAAAATATAAGCAAAAAATATCTATTTTTGAAAAATTTGTGCGAATATTGCTTAGAAATGAATAATAATTCAAGTCTTCAACGAGTTTTTGTCTTCAGTTTGTTTTGCGCTATAATTATATTACTAGACATCAGTTTTTCACTAAATTTAGATCTTTTTCTCGTCATTAATATCAGTCGTCATTGAAATTAATTGACTTTTCAGCCGAGACCTCACTTCACCTGACATTTCCATACTCTAGTAATTCTCAATTATTGCTAAATTTAGACAAAAACAAATTCCACCCAAACATAAATTTCAATTAACATTTTTCATTCAGATGTAAACACAAACTGAATTATACGATAAGATAAGATTGACTTAGACTTACCATTCATGTTGTGAGCATTGACTTCAGCTAAGATGGTAACCGATTTGCTCGTCGATGACAATCGGATCACTTAATCTACTGGACGTCTCAATACGTGAAGACAACTTCCATTTGGTGTAACCGTTCGGTTAACTCCTTATATCGATTTAATTATCGAAACCGAAAGTTCAGATTCAGAAAAAAAGTTTTTGGCCGAGAGTGAAGTCGATAGTCAGTGAGCGGCTGAGCGGAGGCACACATTCGCCAGGACTGAGCGCTCAGACGGCGAACTGTGTTGAGGGCTGAGAGACTGAGAGCCGCTAACGCTTGAGAACACGTTCTGTGATTCGTGTGGGAAGAGATGGTGTCATACACTCTATTAGACGGTAGGACTGATGCCTCGGCCGCGCAAAACACTCCCAATTGACTCAAATAATCAAATACTACGATAAATCTGTTTCAAACCGAAAAAGAGATTTATTTTTATATACATTTCGAATAAAAGAAAACAAATTGAACCTAGCCAACCTCTAATATTGGATTCCAGGGGAGCGACAAACCGGGACAAAGTGAGAATGGAGTGGTCTGACGGGGGAATGCGGCATGGTTGTCCACAAGGACATTTTCAAGGATCAGTTTCCTGCTGACAACCAATTATAAGTGAAATTCATAAAAATGGAATCCTGGAAATTAGCTACCTGGCCAGGGGTCGAGCAACTTGGTTGGCTCCTATTGGCCACCACTGGTCTTTGTCTGACATGAGCATGCACATTTATTCATGTTGAAGGGCTTCACGTGCCATTGATTTGCGGAAATCTTTGTTTAGCCATCAAATAGAGATATTTTTGGACATCATTTGAGAGTTGAATTTGATTTAAATGAAAGAAGTCATAGAAATCAACTTGGCAAACATCATAATAACTAGTTAATATGCAATCAAACCGTAATTGAGCTATGTCATATTTAAATTGCTAGTTAATTATTCGCATATAACTACCAGAATTTGAATTAAAGGCTCGACTTTTTGAGAAGTGATGATCGAATTTGAATGCGAGTAACGAGTGTTTGACTGTTTGATCGCCAAATCGACTGATCATTAATATAAATCAGATGTTTGTTCACCGCTTTCGGCGAATTTCTCGATTCGCTTCTCTCATGCCTTAAGAAAAAGTCAATGAAATTACTTACGATTTTTAGATATTAAACGCGATTCGAAAAATATTCTCTGAGAAGTGAAGACAAGTGCAGACCTGTGTCTCAGGTATGGCAGCCAAGAGTCGAGTGCACTGAAGACTGGAGACTGAAGAGGGAAGCGAAGGGAAGGGCAGTGAATGGCAATCAATGCTCAGCTCTACTTATAATAACCATTCTTTAGATAAAAACGAGTAATTTTTCTTTGCAAAATTATCCATGTCAAATAAAATGCTGAGAGATGAGGTGATAAAACTTGGTTTTAGTGGATTCTCTTGCAAATGAACACCAATTGAGAGCTGGCATCGAGTCTTGTCTGAGCACTCAAGTGGTTGGCAGTTAAGACAATATCTACTCAACTCTAGTTATACTTCTTGTAATTGATGCCAACATATATTTCATAGATCGGGATCTGTTTGTCACTACACTTGTTAGCCCTCTTCGTCGGTTCAACGATCGCGCAATTTGTTGAGCCATCGTGCAACTAATTTCCCAAATTGCACTAGATAGTGGTTAGACATTAGAGGTTGAACTGGCTATTTAGATATAGTATATCTTATATAAAGATATATAAATATCGCATAATTGGTTTGGCCTCTAATTTTTTAATTAATTAGATTCAAAAATTAAAATTAAAATTCATTAAAAGTTTTTGGTCAGACCCGGACCACCCATGACATCGCTAACTATGTGCTGGTCGGTAGACGACAAACGGGTGGAGCGCTTCGGAGTCAGTCTTTGCCAAACCCTCTCTCGTGCTATCGATGGCAACATAGATGTAGAATAGGGTGGGTTTGGGAACTACTGGAAGCTATGGTGTTGTTAATATTTGCCATGATCAATTCTTGCTCTTGAACTTGGAGTAAAAACGTGAAGTCATTTGACATGTTTGGTGTGCCGACAGAGTCGAGGTCTTCAAACAGCGATCAATTGCCAGACGGATGTTAAACGTCTGGCCATCACATGTCTGTCATCTCAAGACTTGTGCCAAAACAATATCAATAATTAATTGATTTCTTCGCTTCTTTAGCCTATTTTTTCTACTCCTTTGCCAATACTCTCAGTCCTACTCTCTTCTCATCCTCTCAACGAGAGATTGATTTGTGTGGGAATCCGGTATAAGTAGTGCCGATGTGTTCGCACAGATGTCGCGACTGTCAGAGCGCGCAAACACTGCAACCAAAGACTGTTTCAGATGCTGTCTATCCATAAGACACGTCACAGAGTTGTCAATCATCTGAGCCTTGATTGGCGATCAATGGCCTCATCTTCGAGGGATCTGCCGCTGACGTCAACTATGAGTGACCCGTCGTGCGGACAGACGTCTGGTCTGCTCTCCGTCTGAAGTAAACAAATGTTTTGATTGCCACCGAACTGAAGACAATCTGTGGTCAGCAATGGTTATCCATTTCATGCCGTCAGAGATCGCACGACTCGTGTTGGGTAAGAGCCGGAACTGAAGCCGACGGTCGGACTCATTGTTGTCTCACTTCAGGCTATTTACGGGAAACCGATTGCAAGCGAACGGAGAAAACATTTTTAGAGGAATGCAGTCATTTGCGGGAATATGCGGTCGGATTGAAGAATGGCCTCAACTATTCCACTCTAATCAATGGTAAGTCTCTCATTGATATCATCGACGAGTTCTCGCGGCTGCCCAACACTGGCCAGCAGTGCGATCACTCGGAACAGAAGGCCAGCGAAGAGTTGGTCAGACTTTCCAAACAGTTGACCAAAATTGAGTCCCTTATGAATAAACTGATTCAAAACTCGAACAATACAATGACCAGCGGTAGTCAAAACAATTACCGATTGATAACATCGCCGCCACTCATCTCGACGACAAGTCCGCTCTTTATAAACGCAATTCAGCCATCAATCGGCTTGAATTCAACGCCGATTCAGGCCAACCCTCCGCAACAGTACATTGCGACCAACTGCACGATTCCGGTCACTCCCTCCCGAAACGAGAGCAAAAGTCCGCGAAGAAAGCAGACGCCGAGACGTCGTGTTCTGAGCGGTGCCTCACCTTTCAAGCAGACGCCTGATTGCAGTTTTGACGAGTCTTCCGATACTCTGATCAACTCATCGAGTGATCAGATAAGAGACGAATCCGAACCACAGCTTAAGATCGACATAAACGAGCCGTTGGTTCAGCCGGAGTTCATTGTCGAGGAACTGTTAAACTTTGAGCCTTTTCACGACGTTTTGGCAGAAAATATAAACAAATTCAAGTCAAGAGAGAACAAGAGTTCGGAGAACTGTGATAATAGCAAAGACAAAGAGTCGAAGGACGACAACAACTCAAATGACCAGAACATAGATCCCCAAGAGATCAGGATAGACGACGCGACAGTCAATAACATTCTTACGCACCTCGAGTCAGCTCCAGAATTCAATACATTCTTGGATAAGATCACCGAAAAAGAGCTTCAAATGACTCCATACAAAAGCATCCCGAGTGTTGAGTCGGCCACTTCTTCGGCGTCGTCGGCCTCATCGCTAAACACTCCCCAAACCCCACAAATGCGAGTCAACGCCCAAACTATAATCGAGAACTCATCCAATTCTGTCATAAAGAATCTGATGACTGCACTGAAGACTCCCGAGAAGACTATTACATTGTATGCGGCGCGCAGTCCCTCCACGTCGACGTGCATAACCCCGGCCAAAGTGACTCCGGTCAAGATTGTCCGCAATGATGTGCCCCAAGAGTTCAATTATATTTCAAGTGTGATCAACAACAACAAGAATTTGCCGATAATTGTACCAAAAGTCTCGCTCTTCGCTGAAGATTATAAGCTTTTGCAAAACACTATATCCAATAACTCGACCGCTTATACGGTATCGGTTCAGCCGAGTCCGAGACCGACTCCCAGTCCGAGTCCCAGTCATCAGATGCTGACCGCGACTGGTGTTCCTATTCGTAGACAAATCTCCAAAAAGCGCGTTGACTTCGCGAAGCCCGCATCGGAACTACAGATCAAACGTGATATCATTCATAGGAGAATATTACCGAAACCTTCCGAAGACAAACAATTGTCGACAACTATAACTGTCTGTACGGACCCACCAATTGAGGCCACTCTTAAGCAGCCCTTGATTTTAGTGAACAATAGCCTAAACATAAGTCAATTGAGTCAACAGAATGAGTCTCAGTCGCCGAACCCAACGGTGGCCACCAATAAGACCACTAAACGGAACACTTGTGGCGGCGACGGGTCGTCACCCAATAAGATCAAGGTATGTCTCACTGTTGACTAAATTTGATTGTTTACTAACAATTATTTTGTACTTTTGTTTACAGGCGACAGACATTCGGTTACCCACAGTAAACATATTGCGCAAAATGAACACAATGAAAATGAACCAGTTTCTCGACAAAGTTCACAACAACAGCAACCAATAATGCTTTTTGTGTTTGTTTGGCTCGAGTCAACTCATGTGTTGACTGCATTTCGCTGTAGATTAGGTAATGAAATTCAATGCATCAAATCAATGGACAGCCAATACAAAGTGAGAATAATTATCTGACATTTAAATGTTCTGATTGTCAACTCGAGTGGGGATTAGAAGTAACACTAATCAGCTCTTTGTCGGCGATGAGAGTCGAGATTCTTATCCAAACATCAATTGTTATCAATTCATAATTTCAGTCACTTTTAGATAATTTTTCCGTCGGTTTAATTCATCGGATTTTTATTAACCTTTTATGTAAAACGTTTTAATCAAATATTTCTATGCATTACTTGTTCTTAAAGAATATAATTTATTGAAACCAAATAAAACAAATCAAACTATTCATTCATTTGTTATTCAATCAATTGATTTAATCATTGACTCAATCTTTGGTTTATTTGCTGCACAATACTGTTGACTATGTCTTCAGTGTCGGGACTGATGTCCTGAACGATGACCTCTTCATGTTGAGGGTCGGGCTCTTCCAGTGTCGCCCATTGACTCTTCAGCATATTGGAGGCCATGAAGTGGTTCTCTCGTGACTTCATTCGGGACTCAATCAGTTGGTAACTGCCTTTCAAGTAGACGAACACCACCCGACACAGCTGACCACCACCAGGCACATCTCTCAGTAGGTCTCTGTAGACCTTCCTCAACGAAGAACAGGTCACTACAATTATGCGTTTCTTATTGTCTGTCTGTTCGGCCAATCGGCGCGATTGGTCGACGTAGTGCTGTCTGATGGCCGCCAGCCATCCCCACCTGTCCTCGTCGGTCAACGGGATTCCGGCCGACATCTTATCGACATTTGCTTTGGGGTGAAGAGTATCGCCTTCGATGAACGGACAGGACAGGCGTCGGACGAGCTCCTCGGCGATCGTGGTTTTGCCACAACCACACGTTCCCATCAGCACATAGACAGTCACCTCATTGGCCATCGATTCGGCTCTTTGTTGGCAATCAGTTATCACTCGACGCAACTAATTGTCGATTAAATGTCTTACTGTTGTCAGCGATCGGACAAACACTCGAATCGATTATTTTCAGGTCATATACAATCAATTCAAGAGTTTTGTTGACTTTTCTAAATGGAATCCAATGTCTTGTAATCACACGAATTGACAGGTTTTTAGAGACTTGACTGAGAAATGCACTGATAATTACATATCGATTACTGGCGATAATGAATTGAATCAATTGGTCGCTGTCTTAATGACC
>JAQGBE010001679.1:0-10314 GCA_034698225.1 Scheloribates latipes | reverse complement strand
AAAGAATGAGAATCTGCAAGGATTTTAAATTTCTACTGTACAATCCTTAGTAAGTAAGGACATATGGTCAGTATACCGGGTCAGTATACTATACCCAGAGCAGATATAACCAATTGAGCACTAAACCCTAATAATTACAGTTCACAGTTAGTTTCTATGCTAAAAAGTGGTGCGAAAACTAATCGAGTGCGAAAACTAAACAAGTAATTTTTCTTGAAATAGGATTTTCGATGTGCGAAAAGCAATCGAGACGAAAACTAATCCGGATTCTACGGTACTCTATTTCGGATATACAGTAAACAATCGATAGGGTGAAGATATGATAAATAAAACTAACCATTAGTTATGGTAAACCAAACGCATTTTCAGAAACAAAAAGGCTTTTTCTTTATACAAAATTGTTCAATACGGTGAATCGAATCTTGAAAAATCATCACGGTTAAGTGATTTTAAATTATCTTAAGAGTGAATTCCCATTAAAAATGCTTGAAAATATTCATCTCAACCCAAAATTGAATGAATCGTCATGTAAAATTATCAATCTTAACCTATCTGTGAATTTTAGAATGTTTGTTGATCAGAATATCACTATTTGAAAAATTATTTATCGAATTATGGTCAACTATGAACAAATAGCGTTTTAAAATTAGCTAATTCATCGATTTAAGCTAAATCGAATAGTTAATATTGACTAAATCAGTAACAATCCTTTTAAACTAACATAAAACATAGAAAACCATTATGTTAAACTAACCATTAGCGTAAAGTAAAAGCTCTGTCAAAGTCTTGTTTACGCTATCGATAGTTCTCTGTATTCACACAATTACTAAAACAATTGCTGGACTCTTATTGGCAATAAGTAGTCAGAAAAATATTTCAAAATACATCCAGTCTAAATTGACCACAAGAATATGTGACTTAAGCTTTCATGTTTAATTTTTGTTGCATGTTACTTACCAACAGGGGTGGCCAAGCTAATGCCAATTTAGAGGGGGATAGAGGGGGGAATATTGAATTTTAGTCAGAGGGGGAATTAGGAGAGGGAGAAATGGACGTGGCCATTGTTTCCGATAAATCCAGTTAAATCAGCATTAATTGTCCTTAATTGTGTAAATCCTGTTTAAATTAGTTTTAATCCATTTGAATTATCGCGCGAAGCCGAGGATTAGTGACTTCGAAAACAATGGGAAATTTTCACAATTTTCTAAATTCAAAATAAAGAAAAGTTTGGTAACTCGAGGCTAACATGGTCAAAATATGAAAAACCGCTTTACAAATAGAATTACACAATTAAACTATCATGTTTTAACCAGGTTCTTCTTTATCAGTGGACGAATGGGAGTTGTGGGGAAGTGTTATTTTGCGGTTAGATGAGCAAAATTGAAACACAGGCTAGTAATCAAACCTACCGTCTTTTCTCGATGATTTTTCGCGGGAAATGCACAAAATTTGACAATTTTTGGACCGCTGCTATATAGTGCGGGGATTAGACGATTAAATTTTCTGGAAAGTACTTTTATTTTGATCAATCACTATTCATTGAAACAATCGTATTCAGATTCAGATGAAAAGCCTATATCTTCGATCATATCCATGAGTTCGTCAGCAAAAACTATAACTGAACACTAAAAAGTCCTTTATGTTCACCAGTGGTGCCCAAGGGGCATCAGCCAAAAATCCCTCTGTATCGGAAAATATCGAAAAAACCCTGTGTTTTAAGCCTAAAACCAATTAAAACGCAATTTTCCACCCCCGTCGAGAAAAATTTAGCCTGAATATTTATCTTATCATGCTGTTTCTTGATAATAAATATTGTTTTATTCATTCAACATCGTTTATATGCTGTTTTAGTATTTTCTATTCCCCTAGTCACCCCTGAAAATTTTGGTTGAAAATTGAGCAATATCCCCTCCCTGATCCGCCCCAGAGTAGGGTAAAGCTCGGGCACCCCTGGTGTTTACAGTTTCTAACATTTTTTGATGCGGGGATTCTACGAAATGTTTTCATTTTAAAGCATATTTTGAGGTGCGGGGATTAAACGAGTGCGAAAGGGTGCGAAAATCATCGAGAAAAGACGGTAGATTTAATTATAATATAGAATAGGTTTTCAAAACAGATGCAAAACAGAGACGACTTGTCTCTAAGAACGTCGAGGAGTTCTTAGAGAGCGAGTCCAGTGACGGACACTAGCTTTTGATGGTCTGTCGAATGGGAGAGGCTATGGTTCGGTCAATCCTCGAGTTTTTGATAGGTTCCTATTGAATTCCAGGTGAATAGCTAGGTGAATTTGGGGGTTTTAGTCAAAGATCGAGTACAATAAATGTGTTCATTACATCTTATTAAGTGAATTCAATTTTAATGATTTCTAACGAATATTTTATTGATTAAACGAATAGTAAATGAAAAGATGACAAACGAAATGCCGTTGAATAATAAATGACTTTAAATGAGTTTAAATTTTAATTATTTGTTTGAATATTTGTTTTGAGAGAATGAACTCAAAACTCGTACAATGGCTCGCATTATAGAGATTAGGAGGCAATTCGAGTTCATTTGGGGCTAATGAAGCCCAACAGTGACTTGTCGTTGGAGTGTCATTGTATAGATAGATAGGGCACATCACAGGCAGCGTCGCCGATGGCACAATCCAATTGGACTGGACTGACTGGACGGGTGGTGGTTCACATTTTTTAATATTCATGTAAATTGGATGAACCACCTTGCTGTTTTGATGTGCCAGGTCTATTCAAATATGATTTATACTGACCGATGCTGAACACTAATGTGCAGTATTAATAGGTATTGCGAACTTCGCAATGCGAAGCTGTGCTGAGCTGTGCGGCCGTCGCACGCAATGTTGGCGTCTTCTGTCTGTACACCGATTTGTCTCTCAACGGCTAATGATTTAAATACGAAATTATAATTTGATTTTCGTTTTTGAACTGAGTTTTCGTTTTGTGCCCCGAAAACTCATATCAAAGAGACGGCTATTTTCATCTGGGAATCAAAAATTCAATACAAATCTAATTAGTTTGTGAGTCAAACATAATTCAGATAAATAAATAAATTATAAATATTTTGTCCAAATATGCCATTCGTTTGAATAGCGAATGAGTTCAATGAGTTAGCGATGAAGTGAACCGAAAGTTTCAAATGAATGGTAAAGTCGTTTATTCGCCTTCAATAATGGCTTACTTACCGAATATGTATTAAACAATTGTTTACAATTGAATATTATTTCCATTTCTCTCTGTTTGAGTAAAACTCGATTCAATTAAATTACAGCCAAATAAGAATATTCTGTTCGAGGAATTGAATTAAAGGCAAGTATTGCTTGAAATGAGTGTCACGTCTTAAGGGAGAAAGTAATAACAGAACTAATATATAAATTGAGTAAACATAATAAAAACTGGAATCACGTCAAACACATTAAATAATAAGAGTACTGACAGCCACCAGAAGTGTCTGCTCTCTGCAGTGGTCGCCATCACAAGCCCTGTGAAGACCTGTCCTCTGCAGACAATCTCCACCATTGTGTCCGATGGCCCCCAATATCAACCACGTTCTGCAAACACTCTTAGCGATGGCCACAACCAGGATATGAGCCAAAGCCAGACAAATGTATCGGTTAATGAACTGCTCTAACATTGCCTGTACTGCTTGTGCTCGGGCATTGAGTCTTCTGTGGCGGTGGCGGTGGCAGACAGTGCTGAATGCCGTTCCAATTGGACGCTTGATTGGGAATAAAGCTAAACAAACAATAGTTGAGTTTAAAATTGTGAGCAAATCATATTGATTTGTAGCTTACCAAGACCAAACTCTAAACTAGAATCTTTTACAACAATATAATACTACTCCAATCAAAAACCAATATTTGTAAAATGACAAACTCTTCCCACACCCTGTCATAGCCAACGAAGCTCTTGGTAAGCTATGTCGGCGCCAAAGAGAGACTTACCAATTTGGAAGAGCAGATGATAGGTGCGAACCACCCAAAGCCGACTGGCGATGAGCCAGGTGCAATTTTGAAACAATTCAATACTGACTCAACTATACTCCTAATGTATAATCGAATTATAAGGCTCTACGACATGAGTCTCAATGAGAACTGTCGAGAGACTGGTCTTATGTATAGATCGAATAACTGGCGATAATATAATAATGAGTGATCGCCACCGATGGCCATCTGATCCGACGGTTCAACTCGAGAGGCTTTGCCTCAAATCAAGTGAGTTATGCAAACCAAACGACTGGACGAGGGCTTGGCTTCAAGTGATCAGTCAAACAAAGGCGACGATTGTTGGCGACTCTTATAATCTATACTTAAGGAGTCATTAATTACATAAAAGGCTAATAAAGATATTAATTATCACTGGAATTGCAATTGTTTGCAGAACGCGGTGGACATCGGATAAGGTGTTTGTCATTTGCATAATTGCGATCACATTATTAACGGTCTAATGATTAGCCGATAACGTGCTGTTAGTGGTGTTAGTAGTGGTAGTACTCCCCCCGCCCTTATCAGTTCTCCGTCCAAAGCTCAAGTAAAGTCTGGACAGCGGAAATGATAAGGAGGCGAAGAGACAGGTCATAATCCCACTATGGCTACAGTACAGCGTGCAAGCAGACCGAAGACTGAACTGAGGCACAACACAGCACAACACAACCCAAGGCAAGGCAGGCAAAGGATGGGGAGAACACAACCCAATGCAACATAAAGTAAGTGAAACCGAAAATTTAGTATAACTATAAAAATAAAGTACATTATTCTGTTGTGAGTCGGAAGGCCAGGAGTGAGGACTGTGGCGGTGGAGGACTGGAGCAGTCAGTGGTGACTGTGTTCCAAGAGCTGAGGCCGTGCTCTGCCCGCCTGTGCATCAGTCAGGAGCAAAGTTATGGCGAATATCGCATTCTTTAGCCATAATAACACACATTCCGTGAACACACAGAGAGATTGAATAAATAAATATTTGATTCACATTTGAGGCGATATTTTACCGTTTTTTTCTCACAAAGGGCTTTAATCGCACAAAGGTTTGGCCATTAAAATAATTATGGTTTATGTGCCATCATTTTGAATGATGTCTGACCACTCATCCAATAGAGTGATGTCTATTATCAATTCAGAACATACGCGGTGAGAGTGAAAGCAATTTTTGGTTTTGTAGATCACAAATAAAAAAGAGTGTTATTATATGGTTGTAGTGAACAGTAGTGTTCAGTCGGCTCTTCATCTCTGGCTCGGCTCAGCTCAGAGCTCAGTCATCGACCACTAGTGTTGCAGTTTTATGGTTAGGGAATCGAATAAAAATTGTGTTCAAATGATTTTCGACACTGAAATGCACTGAAATCCAGAGCACAGGTATCGCATCGCACATCGCATCTACACATACAGTGACTCTGAGCCACACTCGACGCCAGAGCACAGGCATTGGCGTCGAGCGATCAGAACGAGGAGAATGGAAGAGAAGAGAATGAGAACGCAATGGAGAGACCGGCAGTCGTCAGCACACAAGTGATGTGAACGAGGAACTGAACGGCAAACAGGGGAGCGACTGAATTAATGGCCTTCTCTAGGCGTGTATTGGTGTGCCAGACGAGATGCCCGCGCACTTCGGCTCTGGCACAGGCTCTGGCTCTGGCTCTGGCTCTGGCTCTGGATCGGCATCAGCATCGGTATCGATCGGTGGCACAAGAATTAAGGCTTTGATAGTGTAGTCAAAGAGAGCGAAGGAATGCAGTGCTCCGGCAATAGCTATACCACTGCAATGGCAGTGCAGTGCATGGCTTATACTGCACTGTCGTATTGTATTGGTATTGCAGGTAATGCTAAATGAAGTTATAGTGGAGGAGAGAGAGGAGAGGAGAGGGAGAGCCACACAATTTGATTATATATCACTTGTCGTACACTAATCGTAAAACAAAACCAACAAAAGAATGATTTTTTCAATTTTCTTAATTATATTAAAATGTTTTTCACTCAGCTCTCAGTTCAAGGAATTCGAGAGAAATTAATTTTTCAATCTGTGGAGAGAATAATGAGCTCTCCGTCAGACTCACAATAATAGAGCTGAGACTCTATTGGAATTCACAGACATTTTTAGATTCACCGTCTTCTCGCATTATGCAGCCCTGGGCGGAGAAGAAAAAGTGGTTGTTGTCGGAAAAATTGGGTGGTGGGCGGTAATATAGAAATGGTTGGACCAATGTGTCGAATTACTGTTGATCAAGTGATCGATTATTCGTGAGTTCTTCTGAATAACTTAACTGGATAATATTTTGTTTATATGAAATTGGGTGAAAAAAAATTAGATTGCATAAGAATAGTAATTATCTCATTTAAAACTTGTTATTTTATCATGAATGAATAATTGGATCAAACAAGTATTGATATAAATGTGGGCGGTAAAACATGGGTGCTAAAATGGAAAAAGTTTACTTTTGCTAAAAAACGGGTATGGGGGCGCTAATTCTAAAGGAGTGGGATAATGCGAGAACACGGTATGGCAAAAAATCTCAATAATTTTGAGCATAGCTTTTGAGTCGCGGATCAAAGAAATCTCTGACTCTTATATTCCACTGTATTTGAGTCGAGTTAATGAATGAAAAGATAAATATCAAGAATTCCAATTAAAATTGTATTAAATGGAAGCCGAGCCGAGTATGATCATGGTCGGCTTGATTTGGAGGCAATTTGGGGCTAATTCCATCTTGTTAGTTGAGAGGGGAGGGAGGAGAGTGTTGCCACTCGTGAGCCAAATTGAATTTATCTGAAATGTGTCTCTAATTTATAGAAAATAATTACGAGAATGATATCAAAGACATTAGACATTAGGAGAGGAGAGGAGCGGAAGAGGACGTGATTCGAGTCATACCTCAATGTTTATCGCATTAAACTGCACTTAAATGATAGGAAAGCGGCGAATGAGAGATACAATGGATGGACGGCCGACACAATGGGAAGGCAGACACCGATGCGATGGCAGTTGCAGAACATCTTTGGTTACTTTTGTTTGAGTAGACATCGCCTGAATAAAACAATGATATACGCGGACAGTAATAGAGAAAATATAGCCATAAATCACTGCAAAACTTCTTCAAATCTAATACTTTCCGTATTCGTACAAAAGAGAAATATAAGCAATACAAACATTTTCTGCTCTCTTTTCTCTCATGTATAGACTTTTTGGCTCAAATCAAATTCATACAAAAAATCCAGATTTAAGCATAAAAATCGTTACAATGATTGGCTCTAAGGACAGGCCAGCCATCAAAGACCAAGAGTACTGACAATTTATCTCTTATTAGAGGTAAAAGTCATGATTTTTGACAGAGATATCGATAACAGAATCGATCGATAAATCATTTTCATTGATATATCTTTTATTCATTTGATAACTCGATTCCAATTCTCATATCAGTCGCCAAATTGGTTCACATATTCCTCTATTGAAAGCCTATTGAATGCGCGATAAGAGACAGACTGTGTATTAGAGCACAAATGACACACAATTTTTGAGAAACTATTTGTGAAATTCTCCTAATTTTATAAATTTAAAACATTTACACAACAGATCTATAGCTCTGTCGTTGCGATTAAGGCATTCATTCGTTAAAATTAATGTTTTATTAGAGCCGAAGATTGATTAACGTTAGCAAAAGGGACTCAACTCTAGTCCAACATTACTCTACTCTAAACACTAAACTATTTTCTAATTAGTCAGAATTGAAACAATTTTGGCTCCGAGTGAGTCGTGCCTAAGCATTGAGACAGCCATTCATGGATAGCCCGGCTCATTGCTAATGATCATTATGCCCGAGCGAACCAGAGGTTGGCATCCGTTCTGTTCGTTACTACAGCTTATGATCGATACCAGAGAATAATAAATGAAATGAACGGACGTCTCATAAAATCTTAATATTGTTTTAGCAGAAGAAGTGAATTAAAAGCAATTGGCGTTCATTAGGCGAATACGTGATCTGTTATGAGATTTTCATTGCCGTGTAATACACAAATGGATACACACATCGAGTCTCCTGATGTGTGTCTTGTGTCCGACCGACCGATCCCTCACTCACTCATACAGTGAGCCAAAGATCAAACCCATCGATACTTTTATATTCGGCTCACAATCGGAGAGAGGCTTCGGATTAATAACTGTTTGAAGCGAATAACGATTTTCACTCACTTTGTAGTCGACTTTCCTCTCCGACCGAATCGTTTGAGCGCTCGTGTCGTCGACCTCTCTCTCAGGGCTCGAGCTTTTGGCCAATACTTTCTCAGCTATTATGAGATGATTGAGTCGCGGGTCGAGTCGTTCTTCGAGAGCTCTATTCTCGTGTGGCATACATTGCATAAAGACATGAAGACATGTCTCCCTTTAATATTAAGAATGAGAATCTATAATCACATCCAATGCGTTATCGATATAACACAACGAAAGTATATTATTCTCGGAGTAACTCAATTCAGATAATAATTATGATTAGAGAACCAGTGAATGAAAAATAGACATTAAAATTGAGTTCAGGACTCACTAAAGGCTCAATATTTCCGCTCTTTTAGACTTTTAATATAGAATTTGAATATAAATAGAGAAATAGAGAAATGTTTTGCACTTATTCTCGAATCAAAGGAACAAAACTTTCGTCTGATTAATGACATTCAATAACCGAAATCTTAATTTAATTTCTTTATGAACTAAAAGAGTACTAAAAATTTTGAATTTTAATTCGCGAATTTCGCTTTTGATTAGTGGGAGTGAGGACGGAGTCAAATGATGCGAATCGGGATCGCGAATGACGCCACTGATGGCGGCTCTGCTGCTCAGCTCCGGGTCTGTGCAGTGCTGCACACCATTGGGGCTCAATTAGGCAAATGTATGCGAGCAGTGGAGTGTCGTAAAGTGTCTTGGTGCTCTATTGGTGCTCTAGTGTCTAGGTAATGGCAATGATGGCGAGGCTCTTGTCTTACGGCACTCAACATAATCAGACCCAATGGAGACGATTGCCATTCCATTGTCGTCGACGCTAATCACAATCCGTGGCCATCACTGCCACCGAAGCGAAAAAGTATTTTCGAGTTCTCATAATATTTTGATATATTTTTATATATTTTGATAATAAATAATTTTCAATATCTTTCATAACTTACTAAATAAATATTGATTTTGAAGCGAAACGGATTCTAAACATAACTCCGAGTCTGAGATATAATATTTAAGTCTTATATGGCATTGAATTGCCTTCAAATCAAACATTCAAATCATTTTCATGAAAGCCGAGCGCAAACTGAGACCACATTTCAGTGCACAAGACGTCGAAAAATGCCTGCAAAAGGAAAATCGATTTTTATCAAAAAATATTAGTATTTGAATAATAAATTGGAGCATAAAAATTGAATTATCATTGGAAAGGGAGACCAGATATCAGACGAATGTCAATACAGATCTGTTTCGGACGAGTGGCTCATGAATTCAATGGCACTGAATGGGTGTCACAGACTCACAGACTCGCGGTCTCACAGCTCTTATCAGCAATTGATGCCAACATTGACTTTTAAATGGCCGGCAATTGATTTAAATTGTGATTTATTTTCGACGCTTTAATTGAAATTCAGTCGTCATTTAACCAAAGAGTGAGTCAAACCTCCAGTCAATTGTCATTTAAGTGATTATTCGAATTAAATTAAATTTTAGAGTAATTTCTTTCGGGCGAAGAGAATGACTTCAAATGATGTTTTTGTCTCTATTCTAATGGTTATTATGCGCCCCAAAGATATTGATTCGGAGACAATAATTAGCACAGAGTGATGAGCACTGGTCTGCCAGTGAAATGAGCAATGAACAGTTAGCTGTGTGCAAGGCTATTTGGCGAGTGAGCCAACACTCATCAAAATCAAACTTTCGCAGAGATGGCCCAAAATAATTGATTAAACTTTTGATTGTAATCGTCGTTCGCTTCCAATAATAGACTTGAATAATGAATTTTAGTTTCATTAGTTATATAAATAAATAGCAGTTTTTTTCAATCAACGATTAATCACTAAAATATTGTTTAAATTTCAAAGACATGAGAATAATAGAGATTATGACAAAAGGATAGTAAATGTGTTTATAGTATATTTGGGAACACAATTGTTGTTCGGTTTGGAGGCAAACAGACGAATGTTAACACTTTATGGCCCACTGTTTCACTGCCTAATGAAATGCCATTAAAATAGACAAAGAGTTAATCAAATTTTTGAGTCAAACGCCAAACCAATTGAATAATGTATGAAATGTTGGCACAAATGAGAGGTCTTTCCAATGAATT
>JAQGBE010001678.1:0-10315 GCA_034698225.1 Scheloribates latipes | reverse complement strand
TTCATTGACAACAGTCCCAGCACTCACTCACGGCGCAGTCACCCCCTCCACAAGCACTTCATTTTGTGGCGCAGTCACATAATTGAGAAACATTTAAATAGTCAGAAAAAGTATAGTTAAAACTAAGCTAAGAGAGCAGCTCGGGATCGATGCCATCGATTCTCATCTTCTGGTGGACGGCTGGCAAAGGAATGCCCAACTGAACCATCTTCTTGTATTTGGCGAGTCGAGGGTCTTCTGGCTCCGTCTCTGGCTCTGCTCCTACTGTTTCATCAGAATTATCGTTCGATTCCGTTTGGGGTTCAATATTAGTTTCATTGGCAATGGATTCAGCCGTCGAATCAATAACTACTTCTTCCGTTTTGTTGGACTCAGTCTGCTGTGGAGTTTGCGGTATAGGGGTTGGGCTGACGGCCGGAACAGGTTGTGCGGCGTCGGGATTGGTCACCGAAGAGAGACCGCTAATTGAGTTGAGCTTCATTTCAAGAATAACCAGATTGGCATTGCATTTCAGGATCTGATTATTGATGTCGAAAAGTCTTGAGTCGACCACTGATGACAATTCGTTCAATTGCTGGGCAATCGAGACAATGAAGTGATTGACAAAAGTGACCAAACGGTTGGTGTGAAGCGGCGCCGCTCTGTCCAGTGGGACCTGACTTTGGGACAGCTCTTTCAGGTCTGACATGTTGTGCACCATCGAAGACAAGAGTCGGATCAGTGGCTGACAGTCATCGGCTCTTCGAGAGGCGTTTCATCTGATCTGATCTCAACTGACGAGCAATGGATTGCTGTAAACATACATTTCATCATTTATGTCACCAATTTTGGCATTTGGCGAGAGTAGGCTATTTGTAGGCTAACATGTAGACTCATATTATATCATTGATTCATATAACACATACTGAAGTAATAGTAAATAAAAGTACCAAAATAGTTGATTAGTTAACGTCTAGTGAAAAGGTCTTCAAAAGTGTGTTTCTGTCGACAGAGTTGCGCCGTTATTGAAGCCACTTATCGCGTGCTGTGCTGTTTGGCGCTCAAAGTTGCGACAGAACTGCGATTTGTGCAGAAGTGAGGCATTTGTGGACTCAATTCATTGTCATTGCGTGCCTTCGAGACCAGACACAGACAAAGACCAGTCGATGGCGTCCGAAATCGCGAAGTTGACCAAAGGGTCGCTCAAGAAGATTCAGGCCAACGAGCGGGTGGAGCGGCCGGTGCTGCAGATAATCGCCTACAAGCAGATGGGCGGCGGAGCCAATCAGACGAAGTTTCGGTTTCAGATGACCGACGGCGACGACCAGTGCACCAATTTTATAGTCGTTTTGCCCGAACTCATCCAAAGAGTCGAAAGGGGAGAGTTCGAGAAGTTCACGATCGTCGAGTTGGTCGCCTATCTGATGAACCAGCAGCCGGCGGTCGACCGACAGATCATAATCATCAACGACATGCGGGTGGTTACGGCCGGCGCTAAAGTCAACCGAAGACTCGATAAACTCGAGCCTTCGGGTCTTCTCAGGGACTTCAACCAAACCCCGGAGACCTCGAGACGTAGCGGAACGGGTGGCGACTCTAACCGCTCGACCAACTCGTACGCCAATCGGCCGACCACTGCTCCGCAAACGTCAACTGTCGGCACCCGAAACATAAGTCCGATTGCGGCGATTACTCCGTACTTCAGTGCGTGGCAACTCATGGTTCGGGTGACATCCAAAGCCGCCAAAAGAAACTGGAGTAACGCCAAAGGCGAGGGATCGGTCTTCTCGTTCGATGTGATCGACTCGAGCGGAGAGATCCGCATCAATGCCTTCAACAAAGAAGTGGACCGATTCTACGACCAGATCGAGGTCGGCAAAGTCTACTTCATCACCAAAGGCGTCATCAAACCGGCCAACAAGAAGTTCTCACATCTGCCCAACGATTACGAGATAACTCTTATCCCCGAAAGTGTTATCGAGCAATGTGTCGATGAAGTGGCAGATATGCCAAAAATTGGCTTCAAGTTCATTAAGATTAGAGATCTAGTGAATGTTGCGCCGAAAACAATGGTCGACATCATCGGTGTGGTCAAGCATTACGACGATTGCGTAGCCATCACCAGCAAGAAGACAAATAAGGAGCTCCGAAAGCGAGACATAACTATTATGGACAACACGGCTCATGAGGTGAGGTTCACCATTTGGAATGATATGGCGGAACAGTTCGACTGCCCTTTGGACTCGATTATGGCCATTAAGAATGCGTTGGTCGGCGATTACAACGGCCGCACATTGGGTTCGGTCAACAGCACTACTCTTCACTTGGATCCCGACATCGCCGAAACCAATCTATTGAAAGGTTTGTGTCTTGAGTCTAAAGGTTTGACGCAAACTGATGCGCTGATCACTCTTGTCCAGACTGGTACGCTCGAGAGGGACAACGGGTCCAAAGCCAGTCACTGAGCAGAGCCGCCGGCGAAGGCCGAGTCGATGAGTGGCGTCTCGTCTGTCAGATCAATGAACAGACGGTCAAAAATGACAACCGGGTCTACTTTAACCTGAAGGGCCGGATCACTTTGACCAATCGTACCCCACTCTACAAGGCCTGTGGCCAAAACAGCTGTATGCGTAAGGTCCAGGAGGTCAACAACGGCATCTACCACTGCGACAAATGCCAGAGCGATTCGCCTAACTTCATGTGGCGACTCATTCTAGCGGTCTCTGTGAGCGACTGCACCGGCGAGATCTGGGTCACTCTCTTCCAAGAACAGGCCGAGAAGTTGGTCGGTATGTCTGCCACCGATTTGGCCCAACTGCAGGAGGACGACCCGCAGCGGTTCCTCAAGACGTTGGCCTCCGTTGAGTTCAAACAATTCCAGTTCCGTCTCGGCTCCAAAATGGAGCACTACATGGATGAGAACCGAGTGAAGTCAGTCGCCTATAACTTCACTCCAATCGATCCCATCAAACAATCCAAGCTTTTGCTGCAAAAGATCAGGAAAATGAGCCAATAATTGGTCGAATCATCTGTTCATTTCATTTATTGATAATTACGTAGACTTCACTACAAGTGTCTCAAAATATATAATTAAATAAAATGTTAAATAAATCACTTTTTGTTCAGCAGATTCTCTGAATCGCTGCTATTTCTCAATCAGTCTATTCGTTGGGATTATTGACGGTTCCGGTGAAGAGAATAACGTTTTTTTGCTCCCATTTGGTGACCAACAAGAAAAGGAAGGGTCGGTTCACTTCCATCCGCTCAACCATTGGCAGAGAGCGCGCCATAAAAGCGATTCCTTTCGATAATCCGATAATTCAATCAGCAATTCAATGATTCCAAGACATGAGTGCATACCTGTGGCGGCGGCCGCTTCTGTGCCCTCTTCGTTGACCTCAATCACTGCTTTTTGAATGACTTCCCCGACATAAAGACCCTGTGGGTGGTCAGTGATGCCCGAGAAGTTGGCCGCTTGCGGGTCGAAGATCTGTTTAATACCTGCTTCGGACAGAACCGGAATCAATGGGTGATTCGATTCGATCTTGAATTTGGGCAAAAATAGTTCCACTTTCTGCGAGACTAGACTCTTGGTCAATTGGCCCAGGGTCTGGCCGGTCAGCTGCGACTTGAGTTGCCCGACAGAACTGTCCGAATCGGGCAGAATGACCAGCAAAGAAGTGTTTGTGTCCCTGTAGGCCAACTCTATGGCACTGCACTTGAGTTCTTCGCTGTAGGCAAACGGGAATTTGGACTTTTGGAACATCGTCTTCACCTGAATCTCCTTCTTGTCGTTGGTGGTGAACGGCAAGTCTTTGGTATCTTCCGTCTTGAACTTGGTCGTCCAAAGGCCTTTAAAGTAGAGGGCATTCGCCAAAACGAGTCTCGTTTCGATCGGTAGTTCCGCAAAGAGTTTCGGTATTTTGCCTTTTGTGGCCGCACTTATGTCGCTATTGATCTTCTCAACCGACTCTCGGTTATTGTGGACGAAATCCACTTCTTGTGCTTTGGCCGCGAAATTGGATTCGACTATTTGCTTGAAAGTGGCCAAAATCGGGTAATTCGTGTGCGAATACAAATAATTGGCCGAACTCAAGACCTGTGCGTTTGACTGAAGACATTTGCCGATAAGTGTTTGATAGTCATTGGCCAACGACTGGTATTCTTCTGGTTTGATAATTCTGCCAAAAAGTACTGATGACAGCTCTTCTCCGGACTTGTCCTGAGCGCCCATCAGAGTCATGGCCAGCGCTGTCGACAACGAGAACGGAGAGAAGACAACATTCTTGGTATCGCTGGACAAGAGTTTGTCTAACTTGAGGCCGAACTCAAGAGAACCGAACTCTATTGTGGACATCATGTTTGCGGTGACCACTGTTCGGGTGATTCCAAATATAGCGATCGCTGAACACAAGTGAAGCGATGCTAACATTTGTCGCACTTTTATTGCTGCCATAAATCAATGAATTCGTTGTCACAGATATATTCAATTAGTTGTAAGTATAAATATAAATGAATTAGTTTTCAGATTAGATTTTGTTTATATACAGAAGATTCTCGGATTCACTCCAACTTTGCGATTCTGAGCGACGACTAAACCAGTGATCGCGAGCTCTGATGACCAGCTTGTCGTTAATGCCCAGATTGTCTCTGTCGTTAATGAACTCCTTATGAGAATCACAACTCAATTCACATAATTAGCCAAACTATTCGCCAACTGTTGGCCAATCAGTTAATGAGAATCGTTTGGAAAACACATTTGAGAAGTGAATCACAGTTTGCGCTTATAGTCTGACATTTGGCTATCGCTCGCAACCAATACAGAGGTACAGTAAATTTTTTTTATATCCGCACATAGTTGGGACCAAGATTTTTGCCATGTGCACTTATATAGTGTGCACTCATGGAAAATTTCGTCATAAAAAATTGTAAAAATGTTCTGAATTTCACTATGAAATGGAGTTTTTTCTTAAGTTGATCATTTAGAAATGCTAATTACGAAAAATATAGTTAATTATATGAAACTAGAATAAATAACTTCAGATTTACTTGCATCTGAATGCGGATCGTGAAATTTTTATGCTATTTTCAAGAAAAATGTTTGACAAATTGCTCAAAAACTGATTTTTCCTCTGAATATCAGCTTAATTTTTCTAAAATTATTTATTTGCACATGTCCAATAGAATAGCATTAGTCCCGATTTGGGACTGAGCAATTCATGTTCAAATAGCTAAATGTGCGCTTATAAAATGTGCGAATATAAAGAATTCACTGTATTTGTCTATTAGGCGAGACTTGGTTTGTCTTCGTCTCACCGCTGATCAGCGATCACACAAAGACTCGATCGTATCAACAAATCACTGCAATCGCCGACAACTTTCAACAATTAGCAAAAAATGTGATCGTCTCGAAGTGCAGTTGTTCTCAACTTATTGCGGCCACACTTTCACACAATACAGATGCAGATCACTTGAATTGCAATAATGTCTCAGAGGTTCGACAGTAGTATTAAAGAGCATGTCATAAGATCCCAATAAGTCTTAGAATAAATTATAATTTCTATCATTAAGAGGTTATTTAAGATTAATAAATATGACAAAATTATATGCCTAGCTCAATTATATTATTAGGTCGACCAAGCAGATCCAAACTTTCAAACTTGAATAAAATCTGAACGGGATGAGCTAGAACCAAAAACTAAAAAACAAAATGACCAGCATACATTGCATTTTCAGAAAGGTATAATGATGATATAAATCTATAAGTCTATCTATGAAATAAAGGACTAAATTACATTTTATCCAAATTAAGCTTGTTCCCAAAATAAAACCAAAACTTTGATTTGAGATTCTTGTTCAGAATGAAAATCCCTTTCAAATTATACCCATATTATTCGCGGTTTCATTTTGGGATCGTGCTCAAATCGATGATTTTGCCAACCAATCAATGTTTTCATGCAATAATATTTATTTCTGATTCATATATCCATTTAATTTAGGTTCTCTATGATATCAATAACAAGGATGTTTTTGAATTTTTCAAATAGCTCAAGTCGTTTTCGTTCAATAAACATTCTGTGTTTAAACGGAAAAGTGCCCTAGTGCAAAAGTGTTTACCGTTACAATAATAATTTTTTCATTAAATATTGTTGAATGACGTAAAGTTTGTCTGGGTAATATTTAAATTCAATTTTGTTATTATCAAAATCAAAGTACGACATGCTGTTTGCATTTCAATGAGTCGATTGGAATGACTTGATTCATAAGAAATGAAGATTTCGTAAGACATAAATGACTTGATTCATGCCTGTGTTAGAGCAAACAGACAGGCGCCTATCTTCCCCAGCCTGAATTTTTTGAATCGTTCTAGCTTAATTTACGGTATTTGAAATTTTGCAAACATATTGGTGGACATACCAGGCATACAATACCAAAATCACAATGCAGGCAAATGCTGGGGTTTTTAGTTATTACTCAAACTAAAACGTTCGTGGGTTTCATATGTTGTGACGGTATGTGTAATGACTCGATCGTTTGACTTAAGTATTCACATGAGTTGCAGATTAAGAGCTGCCTATTTAAGTTTATTTGCTTTCCTTTGTATGAAACACTCAAAATTGTTTGATGCATATGTGAACTGATTCAATTTTCAAAGTTTCATGCAATGGAAAGCTAATAAACTTGAATAGATAGCTCTTATTCTACAGCTCTTGTGAATTTATGAGTCAAACGATCGAGTCATCACACATACAGTCACAACATATGAAACGCACGAACTTTTTGGTTTGAGTAATATAAACAAGGTGATCTGCTGCTCTTTTTGCTAGCTTGCATTTGTTGCCCTTCAAAGTTGGCTCTGAAATATGCATTCTCATGGTATAGGGCAGCAATCAATAGTAGCGACTCCGCCTTCTGGTTCAAATTATTTTGCTACTAAATAAACTAAAATTCACAGAACAAGCGAACAATGATATAAAATATATCTTTGTTAACCCTAATCTAGGGTATCAAAAAGCCCGCTTGTACACGCGAGATTGATAAATATGTATATGAGGTGCGCTTATAACAGGTTTTTTTCTATAAATCCGTTTGAGCCCTGGAAGGTGCGCTTGAACACCCGGGGCGTTTGGAAGCCCGAGATTAGAAGATTTTTAAAAATTTCACTATAAAATGTGAAAATTTATAGAAAAGTTTGCTTTGATTCAATTTACTTTATTATTTCAATATTAAAACTATTCATATTTACTCATCTCATCGGTGATCTTCAGGAATATGAGTGCGAGATAGGCTAAAATCTAAATGAAGCTTGATTATTAATTTTCAAATAATTATAATCATAATTGACCTCGTAGAATTTGAAATAGTTGACCATGAATAGTGGACCACAAGTGAATCCTACTCTGCCCAGAGCGGTGATCTCGATCATATGCCTTGTCTGTAACGGTATCTTATATATAATCATTGCTTATCTAATTAATTATATTTACTTTGATCTTGGACACCAAATTACGCCGATTAGGCAATAGAGCAATAATTATCTGGTTTAGTGCTCTATAATGATTACGTGCATTGCGATTGACGGATGAGGCGATCGATAATATTGCGATTAGAAGCGAAAAGTATGCAATGACGCCAAAACATACGACTAATTTGAATGTTATCGGGATATTCGAAAATAAACCGATATATAAGAAGCAGACAATTATTGAACCGATTGTTAAGCAAAATTCGAATAGAAATTGTGACCAAAAGTGTTTGTTATAGTCATCGATCTCTTGGTGAACACAATTCAGTGAACGAAGTATTCGTCCGATTCTTGAGAATTGTTTACTTCTCTTCACTTCTATCAGACTTTCGTTCAGACGATTCAGTTTTATATTAAAGTATTTGCAAATCATATAAAAGTAAACGCAATGAAATGTTATTACATTATAGCATGAATTACCGAAAAATAATGTCAAGAGTGTATTACTTATCCCAAAAGTCAAAGAGATTTGCCAACTGGTATAATACATATAGGGAATCAACACTACGAAAATTGTACTAACCAAAGCCACATAAGGGTTCACTAATTTCAATAGTATTAAGAGCTTTGCAATTTTGGTCAATTTGATAACGTCTTGCTCATAATACAACCCCAACTGATTAGGTGATAGTGAGCCAGACATGAGTTTGAGAGGTTCGTTCAGATTTATGCCATTCCGATAGCATTTAAGATAATTGATCTGACAAACAATTGTTAAAATAGCTGCTATACTCAATGCAATGCTCCACAACAGTTTGATTTCTTGGTTATCGAAGACGTGACCCAAAACTATAAGTAGTGTTGTATTGCTTTCATCAGTAAATAGGAGAATAATTTTCTCAATTAATTGTGCGAAACAACCGATGAATATAACGAATGGTTTGTGAATGAGTGAGCGATCGGTTGACTCTCTTTCCCTAATCAGAGACAAACCGATCGAATAGAATATGTCTTCACAGCCATTGACCACAAGATGTGACGGCAATCGATGGTTCGGATGAAACATGATTTAACTTACACTATTGGATATCTCTCAATAAACTGAACTTGGTCGCAATATTATGATGTTCTCTATTCAATTACCTTGTTGAAAAACAAGGTCAACCACGATGAGAATTGGAATGCATTAATTGTTTTATTTCTCTAATCCACACGTGTTTTAATGATACAATATCACAAGGATATTGAAACAACAAGGATAATTAGTCATTATCCTTGTTAAATGTCGTTATTAATGACATTTGGCTCTCATGATTCTATAATAAGAAAATTATAACAAGGTAATTTTAATTTGGCGCCTCATGGTCATTTTTCATGCTTGAACATGAACAGCGACAACATCACTTGATGTTAAATGAACTGGCTATTTTAGACATTTTGTACATACTAAGTAATTTTTAATTCAAAAAGAACATAACTACAGAAAAACTCATCTTGATAAGATACATAAACTCGTGTTCAATTTTGATTAACACATTTTTTTTGTGTCAAAATTATCACATTTTCAAACACAGTTACTCTCACTAATCGAACGCATGGCCACTAAAGTTGGATTCTCGTGTTGGCTCGTCTTTATTGTCAATTATTACAGATTTTTCGGGGTATGTTCACAAAATTAATAACAGATAATTTACAAATTAATGGATTTCTTCTAGATCATTCTGATGTTATCTAGATCATTTCTCGAGCTGATTCTACTGGAAAAATAACCAAGTTTTAATTAGGAATCGTAAGTCATCAAGAAACTTGTTTCAATTATATCTGCTCTCAAAATTAATTAGAAATAAGGAATAATAATAAAATAACTTGTTTATTTATATCATATTATCAATTTCAATATCAAATTATATTGGCACTAATAACTGACCTACTGTATGATTGGTGACTACCATGTTTTCGCGGGAAACACAAAAATGTTGACAATTTTGGACCATTGCTATATAGTGCGGGGATTAGACGATTTAATTTTCTTGGAAGTACTTTCATTTTTATCAATCACTATTCATTGAAACAATTTTATTCAGATTCAGATGAAATGCTCATATCTTCGATCATATGCATGAGTTTGTTATAATGGCTTATCAGTATGACCTTGAAACATTCACAGAGCCGAGAGATTAATTGCAGGGATGGCCACACTCGGGTCATGCCAGGGGGGGTCCAGGGGAGGGTATATATTGCGCAACTTCGGCCAAAAATCCTAGAGAGGGTATTGGGGAGGGTATAGACAAAATGGCGGCCGCCGCCATTTTTCGGCTAAATCCAGTTAAATTAGGGTTAATTACGTCCGATTTAAGCCGTTCTTTCGATTTTAGGCCTATTTCGGTGGTAATTTAGTTAATTTAACGTTAATTTAACTTGATTGTGGCTAAATTCAGTTTAAATCACGATTTAATCCGGTAAAAATTGCCGAAAATGGCCGCCGCGCTTCGGAATACCCCCCCCAAATTGGCCATCCGTGATTAAGTGGAAAGTCTACCCATACAATGGTGCCTAGAGAATCTAACGAAGCTTATTAAAGCAAGATTATTACGGTTAACAACTAAAGAATTAAAGTAACAATTTAAGGAAACAATTTAACCAATTTAACATATTTACGGTCATATTTATACTGTGAAAATATGTATTCTACTCATTGTGTACAAAAATATTCCATCAAGTTTATTTATCTCATATTTTCAATGGTATTCATTTCTTTTTCACTCAATTCAAAGTCGAAAACATTGATATTCTCTTCGATTCTCTCCTTTTTAGTACTCTTGGGAATGACGACAACCCCTCTCTGTATCTGCCATCTGATCATCACTTGTG
>JAQGBE010001677.1:0-10318 GCA_034698225.1 Scheloribates latipes | reverse complement strand
TCATTAATATCGTGTCTCCAATCCTTTCATCACCTTGAAGAAGTGTAACATCAGGAACGCAGAATAGCCACAACAATTGGCTCCAGGAGACCCGGGAAGACAACGCCAAGAGGTCGGTCGGGACGTCGGCTAAGGTGAGTGATTGCAGTCGTTTGGCCGCGCCTGTTAGCTTACCGTAGACGATAGTTGTCCACTTATTGGATAACCGATTACTCGAATCGGTGTATCAAGGGGTCTTGCGCCTGGGTCGTTTGGATCCTTCGCCTTAGTCGTTGATAGACCCGATACCCCTTAAGCGCTAGTTAGTCAGAGCTGTCGGTGCAAGAGGCATCGTTGGATAGTAAACATTCATTAGCCGCAGCTGCGTCTCGAGCAACTTTGGGGCGCTAGTTTGAGGAGTTCTATTTGCACGGAGAACCCCGTACTACGGCCGTAGTGTCGTGGGCCCGCGCCATTACTGACGAGCGGTTGGTCCGTGTGAAGCAAGCTATAGAGCTATCGTTGCTGAAGCGGAAAGAGCCGATGTCTGGCGTCTTGTGAAGTGTGATCTGTCTAACGAACCCGCCATCTCGACCTAATTATCGTGAACCTTGATTGTGACCGAGTCAAGGCTCGAGTCGTCGGAACTAGCTAAGAGCTGGTTATTGAGTGCGTCATCGGCGAACGTGGTGCAAGCAGAGCGTTTTCCTCGAGTTCGGAAGTCGGTTCGCAACCACTTGACGTACTGATCCAGTAGTGAAAGGGCCGAACGCAATAGTACGGGTGTGTTGTATCCCGAGTACTAGGTGAAGCCGTGAAGTGCCCCCGAGAGACTTCCGCTGGAAAGAGTGATTCTCCTCGCTACATCAGTGGTCCCTTGTGCCGTGCTGGTCATCATCTCGACAAACCATTTCCGCCGACTCACCACAGTTCGTGCTGGTCCGCGAACACATCCTCAACTCACATCACCCTTTCCCTCTATATTGGACTTATTGGGCGTGTCAGCAAGCCCACCACCTCCCGTCACTTCTGATCATATCTCCACTTTCCAAACCCCTTCCCTCACTGACACCTCGAATTTTATCGATTTCCATGGGCGTATATTTTTGCCCCCCATAGAGACCAAATTTATCATTGACTCTCCCCATATAAACTTTTCGTCTGTGAATTCGCCGCCGTTTTCGGTCGGGTTGTGCGTGTACGCGAGCCCACCACCGCCCGTCGTTTCCCATCACCTAATCAGCCAGACTACACCTCACCCTATCCAGTCTACCAATTTCATAGAATTTGATGGGCGTATATTTCTGCCCCCTAAGCAGAAAATCATCAGTGCTCAATTAAGACTATATGTTCTGATTCTGACCCATTGTTGAAGACTGCCGACATCCAGTAGCTCCTAACCTGTTATCTCATCATTGATAAGCGAGTTACTAGGTCCCAGACCCCGAGGGGTCGTGTTGTCCGCCGATATCCAGATTCCGAAGACACCGAGCAAACACGAAGTCATACACCACCACCGCCAGTGCTACACGAACCGAGCGCTGCTGACGAAACCTCACCTAAAACCATGGCTCGAGAGTCAAATCCAAATGATCTGTCCTTCCTATTCGGTAAATTAACCATAAACCGATATAAGGGAAAGATCGACTATGAAGCGACCCTGTGGATGGAACTCTTCGAGGACGAAACAACTGCTCGGAACTGGACCGACCAACAAAAAGCCCGAAGTCTGAAGTTCTATCTCGAAGATTCCGCGAGAGAATGGTACAAGACACTAGAGCAATCGAATGCTCTCCCAACCGATTGGGCTGGACTCAAAGAAAAGTTCCTTCAATACCATACGCCGGGCGACAAAGAAAATCATCTGCGACAGCGAATGATGAACTACAAGCAAGAAACCGGCCAATCGGGTGCTACCTATATTACCGGCAAAAAGCTAAGAATTCAAGAATATTGCAAATGTATTAACGAGACTTCAACCGAAGAGAAGCGCATCCCATTAATCATACAAGATCTATTGCCGGCAATACAGGGAATTGTCATCCAACAGAGCATCAAGACTGAAGAAGAGTTACTCACTGCTGTACAGCAAATCGAAAGAGGACTTTCAATAATTGGCAAAGATGTCGGCACAGAGAACAAGCGTCTCCAAGAATTCGAAAAACGAATGGCGACCATAGAAGCCAAACATAAAACCGAATATGAAGCGCTACAAAAACGTTTCGAGGAGTCATTGCGCCTACAAGAGGACTCCAAGAAACAACAGAGAGATACCCGAGGTAGATCTCCATATCGACGAGACGCCGATAATCGGTTCAATTGGCGAGGTGCTCCACAATATGCGGCTAACGCCGTTACGAATGGAAGTCGAGACAATTCGGCCAATCGAAACAGAAGTAACTCTAAAGAGAGGCCTCGAGAACCGTCCGGCGAAAGACAGCGCAGCCGATCTGGAGAGAGAGTCCAAATTGCCCCGCGGAGTGACTCGCCTAATCGCTTGGCAAATCGTCCCCCGACACCAGCTGCCAAAAAGGTGGTAGACTTCGAACACTATCGGCAAATCAGTAATAGCCGAACAATCGAAGGACATCCCCGCTGTTACAATTGCGATGGTATTGGGCATTACAGTCAAAACTGCAAAAACCCTTGCGCCTTCACTCGCGCAAATAGTAGAGAAAGAGAACAGCGCAGTAGTGCTGTCAACGCGGCGTCTAACGGTCAGCACAATCTAATATACCAGACCGTCTACATCAACAACCAATTAGCTTCCGCGCTCATCGACTGTGGCTCCGAAGTCAGTCTCATTGATGGTAGATTCGCCCGTATTTTGGGACTGATACCAGAACCCATGAAGGTTAAGAAAACGATTAAAGCCGTTAATGGTACAGATGTCGAGATGGATGGAGAGATAACTACTAAGATCAATATCAAGATCAACGACGGCTATCACGAAATCGTCGTTAAACTCGGAGTTATTCCTAACTTCGACTTCTCTCTCCTCTTAGGAAATGACTTTAATTGCAAAGCCGGGACGGTGATCAATTGCCAAACCAATAAAGTCACCTTTAATCCACTGAGAACAGACATGGAAAAAGAGAACCGAAGAATGATCCACTCCAACCATGAGACCACCCTCGAGCCCAAAAAGCCATACACTTTGGAAGTAACCGTTTCGGAGAAGCGCTCCGGATGCAAAAACTTTTCAGCACTGGTCCACTCAAGTGAATCCGCTTTCGAGAAGACAAAGCTTTTCGTCAAGGAGACGGAGATCGAAGTCAACGATGGTTTAGCAACGGTGAAAGTGATCAACTGCGACGACAATCCAGTCTCAATCAAAATGGGAACTCGCTTAGGGTTTCTCACTGATATCAAACCGAACAAAGTGAGAGGCCAAGAAATCGAAGCGGACTATCCCAACACGCGAAGAATAAACAACATCACTGCCGGTTATTCTCCAATCGTTGATGACCATCAAGACACCATCGATGCTCTGCTAGAAAAAGTCACTACGGGTGAAATCCGTTCTGACCAAGTTAAGGATAACGTTTGCTATTTCTGTGTCGGTATTGACCACAAACATCACGACTGTCCTATTGCTTCAGATTGGCAAGAATTTCCCGCTATACGCTCCCATTTCACTAAAATCAAATCACATGTCTTTAACGCTGTCGAGATGAAACTCATTGAAAAATCCAAAGAATCAGTCGCTCCTCAGACGACATCAGAGAATCAATCACGACTGGATAAACTCCAACTTGACGAAGGATCAATTAGCGTCAACCCCGATCTGTCTTGGGACCAAAGGGCCGAACTAGAATCACTATACAGCAGATTCAAATCGATCTTCGCTTTTAAAAGTGATCAACTCGGTATTTGCAAGGATATCGAACACGTCATAGAAACAGGTGACGCCAGGCCGATTAGCCAACACCCGAGGAATCTCGGTCAGATCCGCAATGAAACGGTCCGCAACCAAACCCAACAATGGATAGACATGGGCGTGATCGAGGCCACGCGATCTCCTTGGAGTTCTCCGGTAGTCCTTGTCGACAAGAAAGCCCTAGAAGGCAAGGAGTCCGAAAAACGACTGTGTGTCGACTACCGCGCACTCAACGCTGTCACCAAGAAAGACGCGTATCCTCTGCCTAGCACCGAGGCATGTCTGGATGTCTGCACCGGGAATGAGTATTATACCGCACTAGACATGAATAGCGGCTATTTGCAAATTAAAGTAGCCGAAAATGATCAACAAAAGACGGCCTTCACAACCATGGACGGATTATACAAATTTCGCTACATGCCTTTTGGCCTCACCTGCGCTCCAATGACGTTCCAGCGAGCAATGGATTATCACCTCGCGGGTCTTAAATGGAAAATATTAATGGTATATCTCGATGATTGCCTTGTCTTCAGCAAAGACTTCGCGACTCATCTGAAAGACCTCGAGAAAGTTTTCACACGCATTAAAGAGAGTGGAATGACTCTGAATGCCAAGAAATTACGCTTTTGTATGTACGAGGTCAAGTTTCTTGGCAACCTCATCAGCAAAGAGGGCCGTACACCGGACCCTGATATCACCGAAGCCATCAAACTCTTTCCGATTCCCCGCAATGTGACCGCGGTCCAGTCCTTCGTTGGACTAGCCAACTTTTTCCGCTTATATGTGGAGAACTTCTCGTCTATTGCTGAGCCGCTCACGAAGCTGTCGCGAAAGAATATCGGCTACCGCTGGGAACCGGAACAACAAGAAGCATTTGAAAGAATCAAGCTTTTACTGACAAACGCCCCGATCCTAACTCATTACAACCCAAAATTGCCCATTGAATTGAGAACTGATGGTTCATTCACAGGAATCGGATCAATTCTCCTTCACATTGTCGATAGAAAGCCAAAAGTAATTCGATACGATAGCCGACTGCTGTCCGCAGCAGAAAAGAATTATTGTATTACTGAAATCGAATGCCTGGCCATAATCAATGCTACGACGAAGTGTGAGAAGTACCTGATTGGCGTTTTCTTCACAATCACCACTGATCATTCGCCTCTTCAGTGGCTGGCCACGAAGTCAAACCTATCGCCTCGACTAACACGATGGTCACTACACATGACCAAATTCGACTACAAAGTGTCTTATAAAAGTGGCCTCAAAATGAGAGATGTCGACGCATTGAGCAGATATCCCAATCCAAAAGGGAACAATGACCCCGATAACGTGGAAAAGCACTGTTTTGTTGTTATCAAAGAGAAGGGATTCAATTCGCTAACAAATGAAGAACTGGCGGCAATGCAATTGGAGGATCCCGATTTTCGCGGAATCTATAAACAGGTCGCAGATCCTCTCAACTGTCGTAAAAGACAATTACTTGACAAATACACGATGATTGACGGCATCCTACACAGAAGAACTGAATCCGAAGAAGGCTTTGGCCTCGCGATCTGTGTTCCTCTTAAACTGGTTTTCGACGTCTTATACGCGTATCACGACAGCCTTTACTCCGGCGGCCATTTGGGGCCATGGAAAACCAAAATGAAAATCAGGTCCCGTCTCTACTGGAAAAACATGAACGACATGATAGAACAATATGTGCGCTCTTGTGCTGATTGTCAAAGCCGTAAAAGCGATCCACTCCCCGCTGCGGGTTTAATGGCCCCTTTCAGATACGAAGCAGTTGAACCTTTCGAGCAGATATCGATGGATATAAAGGGGCCCATGACCAAAACCGGTTTTGGCAACCGATATATTCTGGTCGTATCGGATCATTTGACAAAGTTTGCCATCGCGAAAGCCGTCAGAAGCGCAACTATGAAGACGATGACCAAATTCTTCATCGACGACGTGCTAATGAAACACGGGTGTCCGAAGGTCCTTTTGACGGACCGTGGCAGTCAGTTCACCGCACACTTCAGCGAATATGTGTTTCGTCGTCTGGGCGTGACTCATATCACCACAACCAGCTATCGGCCGCAAACCAACGGCCAAGTGGAACGTTTGAACCGTACGATCGGCGATATGTTAGCCATGTACTGCTCCTCTAACCAAAAGGATTGGGACGTTGGCCTACAGGCCGTGATCTTCAACTACAACACCTCGCGGAATGCGACCACTATGTACTCGCCTTTCTTCTTAGTCTTCGGCCGTGAAGCCCCTCTGGTCCCGGACCGAGCGCTCCGAGTACCCAGACTTCAGTACAAAGAAGACGAAGACTTCTTGTATGGCATCAACCACCATCTCAGAGAGGCCAGAATTCTCGCCAGATCCAACATCGAATTAGCGGCCAAACGAAGCAAAACTCAATACGATAAGAAGCGCCGTGACATTCGCTATAATGTGGGGGACATTGTCCACGTCTACTACCCGACCCGAATAGTTGGCCAAAGTGATGCACTGCAACGGAACTTCTACGGTCCCTTCACGATTACCGAAGCTCATCGGAACGGATTGAATTACACTATTGAAGGGACAGTAAGAGGCAAACGACGCATATACGATAAAGTCCACATCTCTCGCATCAAACCGTATTCACTTCGAGAGGAATTGATCAAACGGATCGAAGATCGAATCACTAAATTCGAAATGGAGGAACGATCCACCGAAAGCGAATCTGAGGACGAGAATCCTGTCAATCCAGAACAGACCCGAGGATTGACGAAGCCCCTTCGCGGGAAGAGACTGCATTTCAATGAAGACGGATCTATCAAACAAGTCGAGAAGACAACTCCGCCTAGACGATCAGACCGCATTCGACGACCCTCCAAGTACCTCGACCCTAACCTGTTCGTCAATTTGTTGCCCTTGTGCCTCGCCTTCGCTATGGTGGATGTCGGTTACGGTAGCCTGACGAAGCGAAATCCGATCGTATGGCACAAAACCGATACCCCTGTGGTCAGTGGACTGAATCGAGTGATCATAAGTATCGCTTACCAGTCTCCTTGTCACCTCTTCGCTAACCCTTACTTTTCGGAATACAACATACTGGACGCACGCAATGTCTGTGAGGCTCAATTCACTGAAGACTTTATCCGTCCAATGGAAGGCTTCTGCAAAACCCCGTTGGACTACGCTCATGACCGCCTGAGTCTCGTCGACCGACAGAAGCGGGCCGCCCTACTCGTGGTCGGAATCGTATCAGTACTGACAATTGCCGTATCCACCGTCGTCGGTCTTGTCAGTACTTCTCTCATTAATAACAACCGGAACACTCACGACATCGCCCAGATGAAACATTTGACCAAGAATATGGCCGAGAAGCTACAACGATTGGAAAGCAATGAGGAAAATTTCCTCAAATTAATCGAAATCCTTCAAGAGGAAACCATCAGTAATAAGGACAGGCTTGACCAACTTTCGACTAAAGTTCTGCATCTATTGGAAACCCTGCCAAGAATGTCAACTGTCATCGCCAATATCGTCTCGAAACTTATTGTTTTTCGAGATCGACTTAAAGAAGTCTCTCGCTCGTGGCAGAACGGAAAGGTGAATGAAAAACTCTTCGACTTGTTCAACATTACACTTCCGTGCAACGATTGCCCAATACACCTGGCCAAACCGGTAGAGTGCTTGATGGACTCTCGTCGAGACATCATTTCCCTCATGTTCGATATGAAAATCGTCCGGAACAAAACCTACATTATGGAAGCAGAACCGTTTCGACTCTATAAACGCAAATCAGATCAAATATGTCCAATTTATTACACAGGACCCGAACAACTTATCTACGATGAGGCAACCGATTGCATTGTTGCACAACCAAAGCTAATGAGAGATTCAAGTCTGGCCATTCTTCCTGACCAAGAAAATTGCAAAGCTCACCTATCCGAGGGTTACACCGAAAGATTCTGGACCGCACAACCATGCCGCAAACAGGAACAATTCCCCACAGAAGATCTGAAACAGGTGATAAACTTGGGAAATGAGAACGTCGTCTATTGTGAACCACTCAACATCACAGTCTACAACCGAACAATTCCATGTCCGCCTTTTCCGTTCCCTTTACCAGTCACTGTCCCATTCCGAATCAGCGATTTCATCTATCGTACCAGAGAAATGAATGCGCACACAAGAGTCACCTTTGACTCGGGACTCTCACAGCAAATCAATTTTCATCTGATGCCGGATATGCATGACGTTAAGTTTGAAAAGCTCGTGACGGATTTCGAAGAAGAAGAGCTTAACCAAAACACCAAGGAAATCCGGGAACCGCCACCTTCTGAAGAACCTGGAGCGGCCCATCTATTGGAATACTTCGTCGTTGCATTAATGTTCATCGTCTTAATCATCTTCTTACAATTACGACGTCACTGCCCACTATCAGTAGAATGCCTGTGCAAGAAACAGTTTTCACCCCGAGAAAGTGAATCGTTCGAAGCGATCGACATTCCAATCATCGAGGAAGAGGAACGTGAGCGAGACGAAGACATTCAGCCTATCCAAACGATTAGGGCTCAACGTCCAAGCTCTTTGCCAAGATCACCAAGATCAAGACCGATTTACTCACGCCAGACGCCGGTAGTGATGCTAACATTGCTCACGATGATTTGCGCGGTAACATCCACAACGGCTACCAGAGTTGAGTCACTGTACTTAGAGTTGACCTACACAAATCCCTGCTCTCAACTGCCCGAACTAAACGCAACCCCAATCGATGCCGAATTCTGTTATAACGAATTCAACCAGTCGTTCCTACAACCGATATCAATGTTTTGCAACACGCCAGAAACCACAAAAATACATCGGCTCCATTTGTTCGAGACCTCAAAATCTCGCGTTAAACGAGACCCAACAGTCGATAATAGCCTCCGTAAAGAAGCTGACATCTTATACCGTAAAATCAACTTACGCCTCTCAAAACTGACCGCACAGTTCACTATAGTGAAGAATCTCATCAACGAAATCGGCAATAACTGGATAAAGGGACGCCTCGACTCCAAACTTGTGGGTCCTCAATATTTCAACCTCGACATCTCACCCGAGGAACTCTTGAATTACCACCCGCGTAGTTGTTTCCACGACACACCAGGTCAAATACTGAAGTTGGAGCTCACATACATAAACCACGGTATCTGGGAATACATATTTTGCCCAACAATGATGATTCTCATCGCTATGGTTACGGTAATCGTCGTCTGTTGCATTCAACGATTCCGAAGAGGACGAGGAGTTCGGAACGACCACTCAGGAACTCATCAGCCACTCAATATCCAAGCGGAGTTTGTCGACATCCAATCACTACCGGATCCTCCATTACCGTCGCCTTCCGTATAAATCTTAGCATTTATCTACTTTTTGGGAGAATATTTATCCGTAATTCGATTAAGATTTATTTTATATTATTAAGTATAACGAATATGCATAACCACCGATAATTAATTATATTTGTTCACTCAAGAATATCACTTCCTATAATACAATATCACTTCCTTAACTTATTTCCCTCTTAGAAACTCACTTTCCGTTGAGTCCATAGTGCTGTTATCCATTTCTTTCCTGCCTTAAGCTATGCCATATACTTCAATATTACTTATAGTGCTAAATTTAATACGTTATTTCACCTCGAGAACAACACCGCCCGCCACTCGAACTTCCATTATTGAATACCATACACTATTATGATTCTGCCCAATCAAAATCATCATGATCGATGGGCGTATATTTCAGATAGAATCAATTCTTGCAACCCAACTCTCCTTCTATGCCACACCAGTGCTTCCTTATTGCCCCGAAGCTATCCTGTATATTCCAATACAACCAATAAGCTTAACTTCACAATATGATTTAACAATGATAACACTACCGCCCGCCACTTATATTTCCATCAATGCATTCTCTAGATAATAACGATTATGCCCAATTAACATCCTAATAATCGATGGGCGTATATTTTAGATAATAAGCATTTACTAAACCACCTTTTATCCAATGACTCTCACTAAACGCTCCTACACTAGCTCCCTCTATCACACAAATACAAACTTAAAAGTTGTTTTCTATATCTTTATTCGCACGAATTGACATGGTTATCTCACAAGATAATTTTTCTATATTATTAGTATTATACTTAACATATATTTTGCTTAATTATCAATGTTATGATTAATAATTATCAATATTTTGAACTAATATTATGAAACGGCACTGGAGTAATCCCATGAATTACATTCAATTACGTAACAGCCGAGTTTATATTATATAATCTTATGTTGATTTGATTTAATTATGTCTTATGACTGTCGGTAAGGGACTACCGAATTTCAAACCGGGGGTAATTGTTACATCTAATTTGCATTTTCATAACTCGAGGACATAACACTGTCCTCACAAGAGGCACTGTCCTCGTAAAGG
>JAQGBE010001676.1:0-10323 GCA_034698225.1 Scheloribates latipes | reverse complement strand
GATTTGAGAACAGATGACTGAACCGACGATTAGTACCGTTTGTGGTGTTTGCGGCGATAAAGCCGTTTGTATGTAACGATTGATGGCCTAACCTAACTCACCTAATATATTGCTCTTGGCATTGCAGGCAAAAACTTTGGCGCGATTACATGCGAGTCGTGCAAAGCATTCTTCAGGAGGGTATACACTTCTGACATGGTAATCTACTAGATCGCCATTACCATTGCGGATGAGATTAATGATCTAATTTCATAGACTGTTCCGAATGAATGTCGATTTAAGAGCAAATGTTTGATAACCAAAAGCCGAAGAACCGATTGCCAGAAGTGTCGACTCGACAAGTGTTTGGAGATCGGAATGAGAAAGGTTAGTCTTATTATTTATACATAATCGTCGATAATTATTTATTTTAGGAACTTCTGGCTCATCGGAGCTATAAGAAAAAGACCAAGAACACATCCAAAGTGATGATCCAAGAACTAAGCGATGGTTTGGCAATACCTTCCAGTGCTTCGACATCTGAAGACTCGAATAGCCAAACATATTCATACACTATATCTGACTCTAGTTTTGATACAGAATTAGATCTCATTCTCGATGACAATGTTCTTATCGATGTGGATATGTTCGATGAGATCCGAGGTATTGGAGAATCAGAGAACAAAAGCGAACCAAAAGTATCGCAAACAGAGACCGCTTCGGCAATAGTTCCGATCGTCAGACCGATCGCTACTTATGACAAACAATTCAATGACCTGGAGCTCAATAGACTGTACGAACTGGAATATGCATCTTGCCACTTCCAGAACCTGGTAAGGGCTGACCAGACTAGCACAAAGTTTGAAGTGGACGATATTGGCGAGGTCTACAAGAAGTTGAACACATTTGGCACTTTCGACGCCAACATTCGGTCGGCCATCAAGTTTTGCAAGAGCATCAGCTTGTTCAAGCAAATATGTGACCAGGATAAAGTTATTCTGTTCAAAAGTAACTCATCTAAACTGACAACATTGAAGATTATTCACAGGTTTAAATACGATGGCGATTCTTTCAGTTTTCCACTGGTCTGTTTGCATTTATTCGAATGAACTGGCTGAACTACATATATTTATGTACAGGACAACACTCATTCTGTTCGATGCAATCTAAGAGCATATGGAAGAGCTGGCGACAAAGCCTATAATTTTATGAAGTTGTTTTGGGAAGAGGTGCTGTCAGAGTGGATCCACGACACGACGCTCACCAATTTGGTACTTGGCATCAAACATGTATCAGACATTTGTATTTATCGAGCTCTTGTCTCATTAGCTGATGGCTGTTGCCTTGTTCCAATCTGACCTGCCTGGTCTCACGCACAAAGGGACAATCAAGTGAGTGTAACATATGCAATCAAGTTATCCTGATAATTGACAGTTCACACCACTCACTCCCTCACAGACTCCACCAACAAATGTATTTCTATTTACTTCAACGCTATTTATTACAAAAGTTCAGATCTGAAGACAAATCGTCTGAAAATTTATCGCAATTAATGAGAATTCTGTCACAACTGAACAAATACTTCGAAATGGAAAAGCCCATAGACCATGATCATCTGTTGTCGCCATTTGTCAGACAAATCTACGATAGTTGACCAAGATACAAATTATTGCATTTGTGCCAAAGACTAGTTATAAAGGACTGCCAATGAATGGGTGACTAAAGAGTTGTGAATATGAAGTGATAATAAAGTTGTTGATCGATGTTATGTCTGACTCGAAAGTGGAATACCCAGCTATTCGAGCACCAAATTAATCTTATGAAATCAATCTGTTTATGTCTGTCGCATATTTCATCGCTCTATTGGAGCATTTGTTGTGATAACATGCAAATGACACCCAAAACACATTCCGAGTGTCTATCCATTCAAACATTTATCTAATTTATCACTAAATATAAGACGAAATGACGTAAACGACGCCAAAAAGCGATCGCAAGCCTGAGATCATCCAGTCTTCGGTCGAACGAGTGATTCAAACAAAAACAATTAATTGCAGACAAATTCCACTATTATTTCGATGCTATTAAGTACTGCTTAAGCCTTAAGTGTCTTCTGTTTGTAATTTATTCGAACAAATTTTACATAAATTAGTCGTTTAGAGTCAGTTATAACTAATAATCGCTGTTATAATGGGTTAACACGAGACCAGAGATTCAATTTAACGACTTGTTTGGCTTAATTGAAACATTTTAGCATGATCAACACTATTATCATGTCAATTTATTCCGATAGTTTGCATAATTAACAAAGTTCTTTAGTAATTAGTTGCACAAACTTGAAGCCTTGTTAATTAATTAGCATGTTACTCTCCATTAACAAATGTTCCAATCAATAAAAGTTAATGTGCATAACGACCTAGCTATAATTAATGAACAAACCTTGCTAATGACACCATATAAATCACTGAAATTGGTTGCGATATTGTATTTCATCAATAAATCGGCCAAATTGAGCATGATCACATCAATTACTGGATGTGGACTCGACGTGGAACTACTTAAGAGTAACACTTCCCGTGCAGACCGAACGGCAGTGACCAGTGATGTTGAGTTCGGCCTTCACTGACTGCAGGTGAAGGTAATCCCTGCGGCAGTCGTTGGCGTCGTAGAGATACTCTTGTTTGACCGCCAATTGGTCGCCATTGCATTCGGCGAAACTCGAGTGTTCAATCACCTTGCCAGTTTGCGAGTAGGTCAGCAGATAGGCCTCGTCCGACCCTGCCATGGTCAGATGGTCAGACAGTGCCATGAGCTGCTCACCCATTCGACAATTGACTTACCGAACACTGTGAATAGGCGCTCGACGTCCGCGTCGAAGAGACCGCTGCGACCGCTCCCGTCGATGGCCTGGTATTTGTTGCGACCCTCGCCTCGAATCGTCGCCTTATGACAGTCGGGTCGGAACGAGCGGATCAAAGAACTTCGGGTTATCTGATGGAAGTGAGAGCCAGTCTCGCACTGATAGCTCTCATCAGACCTGACCATATTTCCCAGGATCAGACCTTTGAATCAGAGAAGAAACATTGAAAATATTAATTATGAGCTTGCTAATTAGACATTAGCTCAATATTTACTGGAGAATACTTGACATTTGACAACTATCGGACAAATTAACAAGATTATAACAAGTTTGGTCATCTTTGTCACAAGTGTTTGCTGGCAATGACAATGTCTCCAGTAATGTGAAGCGAGTCAAGCAAGGACAAATGTGTGCTGGCCTTCACTTGAGGTGCCATCACTGAGGCGAAGACGTGGGTGATCTTACAATAATAATCTATTTAAATCACAATCCAGTCACCTTGTTAACTACGTTTGATTTGATTTACGAACTGCTATCCGGTTTAACATTGACGAACAATCTTGTTAATCCAGCTTTATTTCAAAATTGGACATGCTAGTTTGCTATGTATTGGCAAGGTAATAACGAATTCAGTTGATTATACTGTCCAATTCGTTTCTAAATGAAATTATTGAACATGTCATGCACATTTAAACCTTTCATCCATTATAAAAGTTTGAGAAACTTCGTAAAACCTGAATGTCCTTGGAATGGATGTATAGAAGCCGATTGATGTTGTTATGAGTGATGAGTGAAAATACTGATTGCAATTATGGAAGTCCTAAATGTCACTTGAGCTGGCTTGTTTTGATGTTTACAGCAAACATACAATTGTAACTTGGCTATTTGATCACAACTGACACTTATTATGATGTCTGAGCGGACAATCAATATTTGCGGAGTTTGTGGCGACAAAGCGATGGGTATTCCAGTTGTGATTATCAAAACAATTATTATATTGACCTAGATTGGCTCTTATAGGCAGAAATTTTGGTGCAATGACTTGCGAATCGTGCAAAACATTCTTCAGGCGGATATACACGAGGTACAGGGTAAGTCAAGCGAGTATTTAATTTGATTTACAACACATTTTGGTTGATCCCGATTCAGATAATTCCAATGCAGTGTCGGTTCGGAACGAAATGTGTTGTAACCAAAGAGAACCGAAGATATTGTCAGAAGTGTCGACTCGACAAGTGTCTGGAGATCGGGATGAGACAAGTAATTGCACTGATCATTATTAATTGGCCACAATCATCAATTGATTGTTCAACTGTCAGGAATTCGTGGGAATGAGAGTGACCGCCAAAGATGCTATCAATAGAGTGACCGATGAAGATCTGAATGAAGGCATTCATCAAATGGAAAGGCTTTTGACCGAAACACACGATAACAGCGACAATGAGTGGACACAAACAGAGACCACTTCTTCGATCGTCAAACCGATCGCCACTTACGACAAGCAATTCAAAGACATTGAACTGAACCGACTCCAAGAACTTTGCATAGCATCTTGCCACTTTAAGAACAGTATAAAGGCCAGAGAAACAAAATACATGTTGGAGATCAACGAGATCGACCAGATGTACAAGCAGATGTCCAAGGTGGACTTCTTCGACGTCACCTTGCGTTCGGCAATTGGCTTCTGCCAGAGTCTCCACTCCTACAAAGAGATGTGCGACGACGACAAGATCACCTTGTTCAAAAACACTTGCTTCAAATTGGTGGCACTCAAATTCTTGTGCAAGTTCAATTACGACAAATCATGCATGGTTCATAATGTTGTAAGATATGCTTGGTAATTTAGTCAGTCATCGCTATCATCTTGCATCCTGCAGACTGATAGTTGTTCGATTCATTGCAATCTGGGAATGTTCAAGGTAGTTGGACCACAACAATTCGATATGATCAAGAACTTTTGGCGCGTAGTATCCTCAGTAGTGATCCGCGACGATATTTTAATCAACTTGGTACTTATTTAATGTGTTATGCTTCTATTCACCATGCTTAAATTAAATTTCAGTTGATGGGAGTCGTCTTATACCGGTCTGAATTGCCTGGCCTCAGTCACAGAGGAGCAATCAAGTGATATGATATATCTAGAACATGATAGATCACTAATATTGTCCTCTCTTAGACTTAACCAACGAATGTATTTCTATTTACTTCAACGCTATTTGTTATTGAAGTTCCGATCGGAAGTCGTGTCGTCTCAAAGATTATCTGATTTAATGAAAATATTGTCTGATTTGCAAACGTTTTATGAGATCGAGATGCAACTGGCGAGAGACCATGCTCACCTCTTCACTCCGCTGGTTCGCGAAATTTTCGAATTCTAAATCATCAAGTGTTTTATAGAATAAAAATCGATTTAAACATGTTTAAATTAAATACTTATTGCTAAAAATTTATTGCTGTTGAACCTATTAAATTCTGGTTAGTTTTCTTGGTTTTCAGAGTACCAGATTGAGGTTTGTGCACTCAAACCAATGCCACTTATGATTGCATTACAAGAGGGAAATCATTAAATCATTTCGTCCTTGGATTCCATTCAATGTTTATTAAAGGAATACGAAAATCTCATTTCGACAGTTAGTCAATCAGTGATTGCCAACAATGTCCGAACAAATCGATCGCAATGTTTGCGGCGTTTGTGGCGATAAGTCAACAGGTATTCACTGATTCGAAGTGACCTAACTCACTGATTATTGGCATTTTGTAGGCAGAAATTTTGGCGCTTTCACTTGCGAATCATGCAAAGTGTTCTTCAGGCGAATTCATGCTAAAAACAAGGTAACCAATGTGATCATGGTAATTTTGGCCGTGATTTTAACTTGATTATCGATTGGCCGCTTCAGACACTGCCTAAGGAATGTCGATTCAAAAGCAAATGCGTGATAACCGAAACCAACAGAAGGTATTGTCAGAAGTGCCGACTCGACAAGTGTTTGGAGATAGGAATGAGAAAGGTTAGGGTCAGTTGGGAGCAACGAATCATTTGCTTAAATGTGGCACATCTAGGAACTATTGGCACACAGACAAGACATTACAAGCGACAAACCAAAGAAAACCATAACTTCTTCGACCAGTTCTTCCGCTGAAAACTCTGATGAGAGCACAACTCACTCGTCAGACAACTCGTCCGATCCATCGTCAGACACACTGCAAGACCTGGACTTCATTATCGGCAACAGTCGTGTCACCGACGATGACCTCTCAGATGGTATTCGTCTCATTGAAGATCTATTAACCGAACCGAGCGAACAAATTATGTGTTCACTGGTGCCGGTGGTCAGACCCATCGCCACCTTCGACAAGCCGTTCAATGAGCTCGAACTGTATCGACTGCAAGAGCTGATGACCGCTTCCAACCATTATAGAGGTCCCGACAGATACCATGAGACAAAATACTTGTTCGAAATCAGAACAATCGCTTCAATGTATGAAATGTTGTCAAATTTCGGTGCCTTCGACCAAACTCTATACTCAACCATCAACTTCTGCAAGAGTTTGAGCTTGTTCAGTGGTATATGCGAAGAGGACAAGATTGCCTTGTTCAAAGGTTGCTGCTTCAAGCTGGTGGCCATCAAATTCTTGCCACTTTCCAAGTATGACAAACAGCTCGAGTGCTACACATACCCAGTTGTATGTATTGAATTCATTGTACTAGATGATTGATAAATTGACCATTGATAGGATAATGAAAATTCTATGCGATGTCATTTATCAGCGTTTAGAGATGTCAGTGAAAACGCTTTCGAATCTAGCAAGATATTCTGGGAGTATATAACAGCTGAATGGATTCAGGATCCAATCATCATCAACTTGGTAATCATAGACCATTCATGCTCAATTTGATCTTGATAACTTGTTCCATAATAGTTGTTGGCTATCGTGCTCTTCCGATCCGATAACACAATTCTGACGCACAAAAACGCAGTGAAGTAAGTGATATTCAACATGAAAATCACCAAGATTGATCATTGAATGCCTTCTTTATTCTATAGACTTCACCAACAAATGTATTTCTATCTACTCCAACGATATTTGATACAAAAATTTCGGTCAGACAACAGATGCCAAGACAATTTGTCAAAGTTGATGAACTGCTTGCAAGTCCTGCACTTCCTCTACGAGTTGGAGGTGACGGTAGCCAAAGGTCACCTCGAATTGTTCGGTCCTCTCATCCGAGAAACTTATGACTTATAATTGCAATCATTTATTTTGTACCATAAACAAGCGAATTAACACACTAAATGTGACCATGGTCACTTGTAATCATATGTGATCCATACTCTCCGATCATAATACTGTGAGCGTAGTTCTGTTCCGAGGCCACGGGTATTATACTCGAGTCGATTACGCGAAGAGCTGTCACACCAAACACTCGCAGACGACTGTCGACCACCGCATTTGTGTCTCCTTTGAGGCCCAACTGACAGCCGCCGACGGGCACCCCATAACTGGTCACACTCGTGGCCACACATCGCAGATACGAATCACAGAAGTAGTCGTCGGCACAGGGGCTGCAGCCGGGAACAGGTTTTTGGTATTGCTGGATGAACTTGCTCATGTAATCACTGGTGTATATCTTGAGGGCCAATTTCATTGTGTTGACCAGATCTGTGAGGTCTCGGTCGTCACAAAAATGGCACCAACCGATCAAAGGGCTGTCCAAAGGGTTTGCCGATCGGAGACGTATTGTGCCGGCAGTTCGGGGACGTCTGACCATTGCGATCAACAGAAAATTGGTTCGGTTGAGGTATGGCCTGTAATACTCCTTCCACTGGTCCTTCAGTTTGAAATTCTCAACTAATTTATTCAAATCTGTGGACAAATATTCTGTTCGCGGAAGAATACATCCGTTGCTGAGACATGGATAGTCCGGATGAGGAATCTCTTTGAAACAGATCACACCCGATATTTTGTAGACCAGAGGACCTGATTTGTTGAGATAGTACTCTTGCAAATTGGCCTCATTCTCGATGGGCTTCTCTACGAGATACTGGTATTTGATGTCGAAACGGATTTCAGTCTGAAATGGTGTCAGCAATCGATTGCCGACCGGAAGATCCGATATAACGGCTATATTGAGTCCAATCAAATGCCGTTTGGGACCGATTCCCGAATTCATGAGCAGCTTTGGACTGCCGATAGCGCCCGCGCTTACTATCACTTCTTTGCGAGCCCTCACTCTATGGTATTTGCCGTTTCTGAGGAATTCAATTCCAACCGCTCTCTTGTTTTTGTCGAACAATACTCTGGTAACGAATGAGTGTCCGATAGAGTGACGATTCGGTTGTCTTCTGGACTCAAGAAAAGCTACGGATGTTGACTGTCTGATCCCATCTTTGATTGTCCTCTGCATTAGTGTTGATCCAAATGGTTGTCGACCGTCGGTATAGGTCGGACGAGAACCGGACATATTTGCGGCGATCATAAAGCGTTCGAGGATTGGGTCGGCTTTGCCGGTCGTAACTGTTAGTAAACCTCCAGTTCTATGATGTCGAGGATTGTCGGACACAATCTTCTCATCCAAGTTGTTCTCGGATTTCAAAAAGAATGGCAAAACGTCTTTGAAGTGCCAATTGTCGACACCGGTTATGTCTGTCCAGACTCGAAAATATTCTTCATTGTCGCGATAATAGTTCATCGAGTTGATGGCAGAAGAGCCGCCGAATCCTTTGCCGCGTGGAATACTCTTTCGGTTACCCACATAGGCCTGGTATGCGTTGGCCTGAGGTTCGGTCGGATAATTCCAGTCCTGTTCTGTTCCGGGCAATAAGTATTGAAGTCCTGTTCAAATATGATTCGTGTCATTCAACATTCAACTATGATTAGAATTTGCATACCTAGAACAATGTTTGCACTCACCCGGGATATCACTCCTAACAGTTTGCGGCCCTCCAGCCTCGACCAAGAGAACTGTCACTTTGCGATCTTCGGCTAACCGCGAGGCCACTACACAGCCGGCAGCGCCCGCACCGACCACTACGTAATCGTACTCTTCTAACCAATCACTTGAGTCGAGGGCATTGTGACGATTGCGGCGCTGATTGATCACTAACAGCATTACCAGCGATGGCATCACTGAAAAGTAGACCAATTGTCGTTATAACAAAAGCCACCAAGAACAAACAACATGCTAACTCACGCCACTTTATCCAACCAGGCATTGTCCGAGAGGTTCAGCTTCTGAACTTATAAAACTGGTCATTCGAGGCAATCGATCATTGGTCAGAATGCATTCACATCATGATTAAAATCATTCAAATGGATGGCCGGACTTGTTCGGTCACATTGCAACAAGTTCATATTTTGGTGCTGAATAAAAATACGATTTCAATTCAAAAAAGAGAATTTTATATAAAATTGTATGATTAGATTGTGCAACCAGGAAATGAGCTAGTTGCCAAATAAATTCAGTTACGGAAAATGAATTCACATGTTGTTTATTCGATTGTATTAATTTGAAATAAATTCACTAGCTAACAAGTTCATTGCCGACATACCGTAACTCGCCGCATATAACAGTAAGTGTAAGATTTCGCTCGATATTTTTTGAATTACAATCAATGTTTAGTTCTTAAAACAACATTTAACTAGTTAATTCTCATATCAATCACATGCCAACACGCATTTGTGATGTATGATTTTACCCTCTAAAATATTCCGAAAGAATTTTAAAATTAACTTAAGCCATTCTTTACTTGTAACAACTTATTTTCAGTGTAATGAGCGCTCTTGGTCGATTTGTTTTACAATTTTCAACAGTTTTATTATTGTTTATCAATTCACTATTGATCACTAAACAGTAATGCAATAAATTCTCGTTTAAAATGCCTTTTTTCCTAACATGGACAACTTTTTCAAGCTCAAATCTTGTTCAATTAGTTTTAATAGTTGAGCATTATTGTTGATTTCAGTTTTTCTTTTATTAAAACTTATTCCTGGAGTCTGACGTAATTTATTAATCCGCACACCAATGACGTCCTGACCCAGACCTCTCATTTTTGGTATGTGTTATAACCGATCCTTTCCACATACTTTTTTGCCGATGACCGGTTATAACACATATGTGTTATATGTGGCGAGTTACGGTAACATTCAAATTATTCTGCATTTCGAACTGTAATTCAATTTCTGACATTCAATCTAAAATTAAAATTATGCCACGTATTTGATAAATATAGATAATCTAGAATCGATTGATTCGACTATTGAATAGTTTTGTTGCAACGATCTAGCTTGAATTTGCCGGTTATTGGCAATAATTCTGTCGTCAAAATAAGATAAAGGGATTCGCTATTAGTGACAGACAGTCCTTGAGTAGTGTTGGGCTGAAATTTATAGACTGAAATTTCACGTTGAAATTTCATCGACGAAATTAGCGTTTCAGAGAAAATTTCAGTAAAAAGCAAAATTTTGTGAAATTTCCGTGAAAT
>JAQGBE010001675.1:0-10325 GCA_034698225.1 Scheloribates latipes | reverse complement strand
AATCTTTAAAGAGACACCAAATGTGACGACAATTGCATCAAAAGAGTGACAAGAATTGGACCAATGATTGGATAATGAGTTCACATATTCAGTAACTTTTGTCTCACTTTTCTACAGCTTTCAGACAACGATTCACTTGAGTTGAGTTGAGTTGAGTCGAGCGCTCTTCGCATTTGTCTCTTGCATTGCAGCCAATGATTGGCATTGTTTTCAATGCAGACGTCTTTTTGTCAAACATTTGTTGTCTAAAGTTTTGCCAACACTTGACTCACAAACTGATCTCAATTTAAATGCCAATCAATTTGTGCGCTGAAGAGTTGGTCACAAATGGCTTCATATCTATTGAATGCTCGCAAATATCTCCGGACAGCCATTCGGTGGCAAACCTTTATTCAAGTGACCCCGGAGTGAGACGACTCGGCTTCAGGTCTGTTCTTCAATCTGATCTAAATCGATGGCCAACTGATCGCTGTTTGATCTCAAAGGACGGAACACTTCGTCCGACCGCCCGTCGAGCTGACCATTCGGTCGACATTCATCTTCGACTTGAGACAACTGGAAATGGGTCTCAAACTTAATGATAATAAGAGCGAGTCTTTGGAAGTCTATTCGTCTTATGATTCAAAAACATATCAATTAATTACAAAACAATTCAATATTCAGTCAAATGACTCGATTTGTCTGAAGAATGTCTGCTATCGACCCAATGGCACAGTAGTTCGCATCCGTGATCACATCCCAGACCATTCCTCTGCACCACTTGTGGTCAAGTGTTTCAAAAATTGTTTCCGAATAAACTCAATCAAAATAAAGATCTTAAGAACAGCCAATTCTTCTATTCCTTGTCTAAGGTATTCAAATGACACTTCGCATTGCCATCACTTATAATATTTGTTATCTTTTGTTCTCAAGTTATCTCAAGATCTTCGGCCAACCGGTTCGGCAGACCAGTAAAGAAGTTCTAAACAAAATCCGCGAAATATATTCTAAGAGAACTGCGAATAGTATCGAAACGACTATTAGTTTTTACAATTCTAGTGACAATCAGTTTAATGATAATTCAGCCGAACCTAACTCAAGTGATAATCGGGTCAAACGGAAGATTGAATCGAATGATCAACTTTTCGACAATCAATTTCAAATCCCCGAAGAGTTTATTGATTTGATCACAAATGAGGTGATGATTGATCCGATTCTTCTACCTTCTGGTCATTCGGTAGATAAGACAACTTTAGACAAATATCTATCAGAAGAGGCCAAATGGTGTCGACCGCCATCTGATCCGTTTACCCAAATGGTCTTCACAGCCGATCGGCAGCCAAAACCAAATTATATTCTTCGCCAACGAATCGACGCCTTTCTCAGCCAAACCTGCGATCAGACCGCAGATGAAAGACTTGATATATCAAAGAAGCGACGAATAGTTGGTTCTAATAATGTAAACAATGAGACGCTTGTGTCGAGCAAACTATTGTCGAATGAAGAACAGACGATAAGTGACCGAACAGTGACCAAAACAGACCAAAACCAGTCGTGTGTTGAATGTCAGACAAGACATCCGATCAATGATTATTCCGTTTTGTATAGACTTGTCTGCAATCATGTGATTTGCAGACAAAAACTGACAGAAAAGTTAGACGAAAATCTAAAATCCATTTCATGTAATCATTGCAAATGCAAAACACCCAGCGATCGGATAATTAAATTGAACAGAAATCGATAGCTTCTAATAATCTGGTGACTAATTTAATTAAGTTATTTACTACTACTACTACTACAAAATTAAAACACATTTAAAACTACATAAAACATTTGTTAAGGCAATTTCCTCAACAGAATAAACAAGTTAAACAAGCACAAGAACAAGACCAGGTGAGCTCACTTATCAACTTTTTCAGCCGAAACTAGCGATTTCTCTGCTAATGTTATATTGACTTTGAAGTCAAAAGATTTAGATAATTCCGATCGATTAGAGCGTTATCACACGATCCAGGTAACCATCAGCGAAGGTCGACCATCAGCGAAGAGTAGACTCCCTATTGACCCAGTCTTGTGATAAGTGTCTAGTAATCTGATCGCTGGCAAAGAGCCAGTCAGTCAGTCAGACCAGACTCGAGCCGAGCACTGGTCTCTCCATCTGATTGTGTCTCTGCCCGGAGACAAGTGCAGCCAAGTCCAGACACAACCTGTTCCAAGTGGACCACTTGTCTTGTCTGCAGACAAGTGAGACCTGTCTTCAAATTGGGTCATTCGGTGACGTTTGCCAGATGTCGGCCAATGAGGTTCCAGACTCCAGACTCCAGACTGAGACTCACTCGCAGTGTCTGTCTCTGTCTCTGTCTCTAAGCTCCGCCTCTATTACTCATTTATTTTGATCGCCATTTGTTACCATTTGTTACCATTTGTTGGCATCACTTGTCTTCAGTTGTCTTCGTCAGCGACCGTCGATGGACCCACTGGTGCGGTGATGGCCGCCAACGACTTGTCTCTGCTGAACGACCCGAACATCACCTATGCTCTGACCGGAAGTGAGACAATCCGTCGTCACTACCAGTCATTGATCCGCAAGTATGAGGTCCTCAAAGAAGAGAACGAATCGCTGCGGAAGCGGTACTCGGATCTGGTCGGCTCCCACTCGGACTACGTGTCCAAGATGGAGATGGCGCAGGAGGAGAGCTTCCGCCAGCGGAAGAGCTTCGAGGACTGCATCCAACAGAGGAATTCGGCCATTCATGAGATGAATGGTCTGAAACAGCAGTGCACGGCCGCCATCAGACAGTGGGACCAAGCGCTCAGGGAGAACAAGGAGCTCAAGGACGAGCTGGCCAAGGTGAAACAGCACCGCGAAGAGGCACTGAAGGAGATCAACCAGGCGATGGCCGTCCGCATCAAAGCCACCAAAGACATGGCCAGACTGACCGAGGAGCGCAACGACGCGCTGCACGAGTATCACCTGATTATGTCCGAAAGAGATTCCGTCCACAAGGAAATTGAAAAACTCCAAGAGGAACAACAGGTTTTGCAGAAGAGGAATAAGCAATTGGAGAGCGATAAGAAAGTGTTGGCAGAAGAGACGGAAAGCCTTAAGAGAGAGATATCGTCGGCTCTGTTCGATAGGGATCGGGTGCTGAAGGTCTGCAATGACTTGCGGGAGAAATACGGCGATTATGTGACGGGTATTAGCGAAGAGGCGACGAGTCCGACGTCTCCTCAATTCCGTTCGGGTCATAACTTCTGGGGCTCGTCCTCATCGGGAGTGTCGAGTTCGTGGGTGCATATGATGCCCAAGAGCTCGAATGTGGTTCTGTCGGCCGCTTCGAGCAACAGTTCGGTCTCCACGTTCAGTCATCCACACAACAAACTGAGCAGCAATTCGCGTCTGGACAACATAGACCAGGCAAACACCGAGATTGAGACCCTGCGCAAGCAGTTGGAACGCCTTCAGACGGATTTGGCTGAAGCCCAACAAGAGGTGGAAGTGTGCAAAAGGCGCCGGGACTGGGCTTTCAGCGAACGGGACAAAATAGTGCTCGAGAGGGAGAGCATTAGGTGAGTCATCATCTTGCTGATTTCAATGTTGCCACCAACTAATTGCTTGTTTATTCCCTCAGAACCCTCTGCGATAAACTCCGTCGAGAACGTGATCGGGCAGTCAGTGATTTAGCCGAAGCACTTCGAGAGTCAGATGATATAAAGCGACAGAAGAATGAGACCACAAAAGAACTAAAAGAGCTTAAAGAGAAGATCGAGGGCATGAAAAATGATCTGAAAAATGATCGCGACTCGAAAGTGAAAGCACAATCGCAAAACTCCCAATTGGGGACCAACAACAGCAGCAGAGACTCGGCCATCGAGGCAGACCTTCAGGAGTATGAGATCGAGATGAAAGACATTTCGCTGAAGAGGGATCACAAGTCGAGCGAATGGGGCTTCACCTGGAGATCGGACGACAAGAACTTGTTCATCGAGAACATCATCAAAGAGAGTGCGGCCGACGGACAGCTCAAAGTGAATGACATACTTATCAAAGTGAACGACAATCCCATCAATAATGACCCAAAAGTTGTCTACGATTTGCTGAAGAAGAATGATTTGCAGATTGTTTTGACGGTTCAGAGAAAACGAGTGACCCGTTTAGTGCAAACCATTAACATCAATGTTGACAAAGGCCAAGAGCACGGACTGACACTCGAGACCGGTTACTACGTCAGTCGTATCGGTACGGGCTCTGTGGCCGCCAAAGAGGGCACCATTGCTGTGGGCGATCGGGTGCTGGCCGTCAACGACAAGGCCATCGACGAGCTTCCGACCTATGATGTGATGCAGTTATTGAATTCGACGCATAATATCGTTTTGCAAATAACCAAAAACAGTACAAATGCTTGTTCTCAGTCGCACAGCAGCTCTTCGATCGTCAACTCCGGCAAACCCGGAGACACCAACGACTCGAAAAGTGCTAACTTAAGGGAAAGACAGAGGAAAATGGTTTCCTGTTGTTCGCAAACCGACAACTTCTTAGCTCAGCCAACAACGAGACCGCCCGTGCCTTCAGGCTATCAAACGCTCAGCAGAACTAACGGCGAACGCAATGCAGCGCTGATTAGTTCGGCCAACAAGACATTGGTCTCATCCTTGTCTAACTCATCGACGTCTTCCTCTCCCGGACGCGAAGTCCAATCACCGCCTGCGCCAACATTGCTGGACAAGGCATACAATAAGCTGATCGGTGACCGCAAGTTCTTCGGCGACAGAAAAAATTCTAAATCTAAACAAGGCTTTTGCGAAGATGAGACCAAAACTTTGGCCGAATTGGACAAAGTGTTGGACAAGTATAGCAATGGCAAGACTAACGACAAGCACTCGAAGTACAGCAAATCGGGTAAGAGTTCCAAGAAGGAGAAGAACGGCGGCACTTGGCCCAAATACAAGGGTCATCCGCCGGTGCCGTCCCTCCAGATCTACACCAACGCTGTTAACGCTGTGACGACTTTGCATCCGATCAAACGCAAGGAACGCAAGTCGTTGGGCATCTTCACCAACACATTCATCAAATCGGACAAAAGCGACAAAACTTACGCTTCGGTTCAGACATCGCCACCCAAACCAGAAACAGATCAGTCTTCCAATAACGTCAGTATTAAAGACGAACGAATGACACCTTCGAGTTTCCTCACCTTCGAACCGGCCTCAGAGGCAGCTCTCATTGACTACGAGCGCAACTCAAAGAGGAACTCAGTTCTCTCGGCCCGTCCGCCGACTCTTCAGTCGTCTGCTCTCAACACTAACGGCAACTCTGAATCAATTTATTCATCGGCGGTCCAGCCCTACAGTGGCGGTAAAACTGACACTTTAGACTTCAAAGTCTACCGTCCGATCAAAACGATTGCCAACTCTCCCCTCGACTACTCCGTAGTGTCCGCTCAGTCTAAAGACAAGAACGTTTTGGATTACTATAAGCACAGAACGAACTCCAAGCAAATGAGACCCCATTCGGTGCACGACGTGCTCACAGATGTGACTCCACTCGCTCTGTCCCTCACTGGCGACCACTCGTCGTACGACTCATTTCACATATCGAGCGCTTCCTCTCCGCCACCAAACGGAGTCCCCATTCCTCCGGTCCGCAACTCGACTGCCTTCGCCTATGCGCTTAGCAGCCAATCATCAGTCCTGCCATCGCTGCACAACCATGGCACTACCCATCACAACCACTACGCTCCCAACCCTCACCTGACACGAGCAACCGGTCCGATTGCGACCAACGTTCGACACTCGACTAACTCGCCGTTCGTATCGCCCTATATATCGAGAAGCGGTGATTCGCTTCTGAGTGGCGCCGAAAATCAAATACATTCGCGCGACTCAACCCACTCGAGGTCTGTGAGTGCATATCAAGGAGGCGTTCGGCCGTACGCCGTGAAGGAGAATCTGGTCAATAGATATAGTATTACTCCATCTCCTTCACCGTCGCAGTACAGCAGTTGTCTGATCGGCGGTCCGTCGCCGTCACACAGTATGGACATAATGACCAGCTCTTCGGGGGCGCAGTTGCATAACATTCATCAGGTATTGTGTGTTAGATAAGAGATTAGACTATACTAGACTAGAATAGAATAGACTGTTGTTTGCTCTCTGTGTGTGAACTCTTGAACCATTTCATTGCTATCTTATCCGACGATTGTGTGAAACGTCTGAAAATAAGGCATCACTTTCTGAATAGAACTCTGCATTTCGTAACCCTTTGCCGGACATATGTCTCTATAGTTAGGACAAGTCGTCTAATGTTTACTGAAGTAAACTCTTTGCTATTTACTGTTTAGTGTTAGTGTAGACCAGAATAGCAAACAAATAATTGTTTGTTTAATTATCTCTATTTAGCTTAGCTAACGGTCGCACCGTTTGAGTGCTTGTATTGCGTAACTCTTTGAGACACACATCCCATACCCAAAACTCGTTGCACTTCTTCAACATGTACTCAATTAATTGGTGATAATTATGTGAACAAACAAACGTTTAGTAGTTCTCAGGTCTTAAACCGTTTCTCTATTGAAAGACAAATAAGTTTGAGTCACACCAAACGATATCTCTCTCCTAGTATTTAGTATCTACTCTTCAGTAAGAGTCCGTTGAGCTCTGTTGAGCTGAAGAAGTCTTTCTTTTTTGTGTGTCACCACTCGCTCTCATTCCGTGATATGTTGCAGACAAAGCGCTTGGTCGGGTCCCAGCACAGTCATCCCAGTCATTTGCATCACTCCAGTATTGCCAACAATAGTGTCTACCGAAGTGATGACAACAGTTTGGGGATTCCGTCGTTTGACGGGTTGTCGACATTTCCGAAACGCAATCAGAGATTCCGAATACCATCGAATCCGAGCGTCACTTCGAAGTCTTCGGGCGGAAAATTGTCGACCAGTTCTATAGACAAAGCCTCGTCTTCTATGCTCTCTGACCGAAGCAGTCCTATGCCGTGTGACTATAAAGTCGTTTGGTTGGAGCCTCCGAGTCGGTCCGGTGACGGCATATCGGATATCAGACGCGTCGTAAAGCCAGGTATTTCTCAAATGATTAATGTGTTTATGGGTTTCATAATTGTTTGTTCTTAAGGCGACGTAAGAAAGATCGAGATTCACAAATGGTCTCAGACAACATCACTAGGCATCTACATCAAGGCATCTTCTTCGGGAGGAATATTCGTCACCCATGTAATGGAGAACAGCATTGCCTCACAAGTGGGCATTTTGATCGGCGACCAGTTGCTGGACGTGTGCGGCATCAACATGAGGAACGCCAACTACCAGATGGCCTCCACTGTTCTCCGCAAATGTGTCAGCGAAGAAAAGGATAACATAATTCTTACGGTGCGATACAATCCCGACAAATTCAATGAAGACAACGACTCCGATGGCGCTGAGGCCGACGACGACGACGACATGGATGAAGCGGATGACGACGACGACACGCCGGGCAACGACTCGACCTCGACTTCGACGCCCCAGTCGTCGCCGATGGAACACAAGTCACTCCTTGTCAGAGCCAATACAATCACCGCTAATACTGAAGACAACATTCCGAGCTCTACCACTTCGACGCTGACGCGATCGAAGGCCGCCTCAAGAAGTGCTTCCAATGCGAGTCGAAATACTGAGAAGACATTGACTGACTTTTCCATAAGAGAAAGACAATCATCTTTCAAGCAATCGTCGACTGGTAGCGAACCGCGACGTATCGTCATCAAGAAGACCACATCCAATCTTGGAATCAGTCTGTTTGGTGGTAATGCCGTCGGTATATTCATCCATTCAGTTCGCGACGATTCCCTGGCTAATGGACCCAATGGCTTGAAGGCAGGCGATCAGATCCTAGAGGTATATCTCATTAGTTCTCGGCTTAGATTCGCTCATTAATTGGAATTTATTTTCAGTACAATGGCGTCGACCTCCGAAAGGCTACCGCAGAGGAGGCGGCCATAGAGTTGGCCAAACCGGCAGAGACTGTGTCTCTTGTGGCGCAATACAATGTCGAGAGTATGTCATATAAGCAATGTTTATATTAGCCCTGATTGACCCTGATTTGCCTCATAGGATTCAAAGAGATCCAAGATCAACACACTGGTGACTCTTTCTACATTAGAACCGCATTTGACAGGCCGTCGATCGACGGTTCTCTCGCCTTCAAAAAGGATGAGATCCTGTTTGTGGACAACACTATGTTTAACGGGGTTCCGGGCCTATGGCGGGCGTGGCTCGTGGACCAGGAGGGACAGAAGATCAAGTGCGGAGTGATTCCCAGCAAGTACAAGGTCGAGGAGGAGCTGCTTATGAAGCGCTCGTTGTCGGACAGCACCGGTGAGAGCGGGTCGCGGGCGGCCACGTCTGCGCGGCGAAGCTTTTTCAGAAGACGAAAGAACAATCACCAAAGAAGTAGTTCCCGCGAGAGCACCAAAGAGTTGGCCAGCTTTTCGGACGTATCGATAAATAGTTTCAGCGATTCGGGCGCTTTAACTGCCGAAACCGACTACAACTACCCACTGCTGCCCACCACTTACATCAAGGTTGATCGGCTCAGCTATAAGACCACCCGTCCTGTGATAATCATCGGTCCACTCCAAGAAGTGCTGTCAATTAAACTCGAACAAGACTTTCAGCAGACATTCAAACGCTGTGTCCCAGAGATAATGAAGGGCTCGCAGCAGATGATGGAGAGATGGCTCCAAGACTTGAAGTTAGTTGACTACCGACGCGACTACAGGGGTTCCCAGGGATCGCACTTCGAGTGCATTACTGTCGCCGCTGTCAGAGAAATCTGTGATAAGGTTTGTCTTCGTCTTTGTATGCTATCAGTCAAGTGCTCACTCAATGATTCCTCTCCAGAATCTTCACGCGTTGCTTGAAGTCAGTCCGACATCAGTGGAGCGACTGAACAAATGTCAGATATATCCAGTGGTCGTCTTCTTGAAGTTCAAATCGCAAAAACAGATAAAGTATTAGTCATTTGATTTCTAATGAGTGATAATATCGATAATCATGTCTATCTTCAGCAGAGAGATCAAAGACCTGCGCTATCCTAACGACAAGTTGACCTCAAAAGCCGCTAAAGAGATGTACGAACACTCTCTGAAGATTGAGAGCGAATACAAACACCTAATCAATGGTCAGTTGGTATTGTGTTTTGTCGATCGGTTTGACTAAACTCTTGTCTTGTCTTCAGTTGTGATTCCCGGCTCTCACTTGTCGTATATGTGCACTCAGATCAAGACCTGTGTCGAAGAGGAACAGAACAAAGCCCTTTGGGTCTAATCACTTGGTTTTACTGATTGGATGACGAGTTGAGTTGAGTTTAGATTTTCTAAATCCGTTTCACTATTTATAATGAGATCAGCGAATCGTTTAATTAATTAATTGTTTTATTGTTTTATTTTATAATTAAAAAAATATTTTAATCGACGATTGAATTGTGAATTGTTTTTTTGTGAAGGGATTCACTCTTTTTGATTGATTTTTCCTTATTTTTTAAAACAATAACTGTTTTATCGCAAAACAAATGTTATTAAAACTGAATTTTATTTTACTCTCGCTTTGAATCCATTGATTGTCGACTGCGGTCGCCGTCCGTCGCGACACCCGATGGCGCCACCACTGCCTCGACGTCGCGCCCGCATCGCATAGCAATGCAATTGTGGCTGACTTTGTCTGTTGTGTTGTCAAATGTGACGAACGAGTGATTTGAATGCAATTAATGGCGATTTGATTGCATTTGTCTCTTAATTTGACGCCAATTCCCGTCACTTGTGATCAAAACAAATACTCAATTGTCGTCCGATTGTTTAATTGTGCCCAACATTTGTGTCCACACGAAGAGCTGGAGTTGAGCGCCGAGATGTGTGACCAAAGCCAACCGCCGATCCAACTACCGATCCAACTACCGATCCAACCACCGACTGGATCATCGGTGGCCACTATGGACCAATCGGTGCCCAAATTCGTCGGTCTGTTCAAAGTGGCCGACAATGAGAAGCCGCCGCTGACTGCTTTCAATTCGGATTCGCAGCTCTTGTCTCGGGCCGAAAGAATTATTTGCAATTTCTTCAAATGCAGTTATAATTGGGAACAAATTGACGGCCAGACCACGCAAGTGGCCAAAAAGAAGTGTAATGCCACCCGACAGACGACATTAAGCTTTGAACATCACCTCAAAGAAGTGCATTTTGATAAGCCTTTAGTCTGCATCTACTGCTTGGACGCCAAACGTCGCCTTAATGACGCCCAACCGCTGAAGAAGTACACCAATCAACGATATCTCATCAAACATATGGTCAAAAGACATCC
>JAQGBE010001674.1:0-10326 GCA_034698225.1 Scheloribates latipes | reverse complement strand
AAATGGCATTTCGTGCGGAGATCTGATGCGGTATTGAGTCTGAGTCTGAGCCTGAGATGCACTGATTGTTTGACTGCACTCTTCTCTGTGCGATCGGCACCAGTGATGCCACTGATGGCCATCACTACTAGTATTGCTATATATTTAATACACTCTCTCACTCTGATTGTGTTATAAGGGAGTTATGTATGGCATTTATTTGCTCTGGTAGATCACCGTAGATCACCGTGCTCATGGCTCAATTCAATGCTCAATTCTCTATTGTTTATATGTGTGCACATCCAGGCAATAGAATTATATGGTTGGCCAATGGCTCGACCGGTCTGTTACTTCGGTCGGCAGTAACTGAGTTATACATCGGTTAATACAAGCGATTCACGCGATGCAACCAAAACGACAACGACTCGAGAAATTGGAGAAACTGAGAGCTCTTTTGCGAATCAAGTGAGCACAGGCTGTGAGTTGTGTTGGCACAGAGCTAACCATATATAAGCACTCAATCCAATCCCAATTAATTATTAAAAGAGCACATATATAACCGATACTAATATACAGGAGAATAACTGGAGTTGAAGTGAGTTTCGTGTCTTTCGTAACTCAACTACAAAACTATAAAATTAGATCTCTTTCTATCTCTTTTTTGCTACTCATCTCTCTCTTTGCTTCTCATCCACTATTTGTGTGTATCTCTCACTCAATACTGACGGCACACTCGACGACACAATGAGATAACGAAGAAAAATACGGTTTTGCTCTCAATTTATTGTACGAAAGAGTAATAATATATGAATTAATGAGAGAAACAGCACTCGAGTCGAGTAAATAACATGTAATCACAGCCACAACCCTCACAACCCCTACAACCCTCACAGCCCTCGCCATCACCACTGACTCAAAATAGATGCTCCGGTGAAGGCATCGGCGATGCGATGAGAGGGCAGTCGGGAGTGACTGCCAGCGCACAGGAGAGGGCTGTCGGCACGCAATGCAAGTCGTGTTCCACTTTGTCATGGCTTCACTCCAAACACATCATTGAATACTTTGAGAAATTAAATTTTCAAATTAAGCTCTGATTGCGATGCGATCGGTGCCGGAGTGAGGAGTGAGGCTGTGCTCGGCGACGGCCGTCCGTCACTCAGGTCCCTACTAGTTGTCTAATATCTAGCAATGAATCAGTACTGGAAAGCAAACCGAGCGGATAGAGAGGTCTAAATTGGGAGCGCATTAGAAGAGACACAGGTTTTTGGCCAATGTTTACCCAAACAAGTCTTTGAATGAAAGGCAGTTTTCGCAGCGCTTTTCAACACAACATTAGTGTGTTTTGCAAAAAAATAATTAGACGATAAATAGTTGGAAATAGTGAATTAGCCAGTTAGCGAGTTAGCCGGCTAATGACTCATTGTGTGCGCCGTTTGACGCTATTCACTAACTATTTGTCTTTTATTTCTCTCGGAGCGGGTATTGCCGTCATTGGCGAGAAAATCCAATTCTTGGATATCAAACGAATTAAATATTGAATAAAAGTTTTTTTTTCAATGAAATTACAAAATCAAACAAAAGACTAATATCTGTTGGCCTAACAAATGGCTATTAAGGGAGAGACTGTTCTCTCCCATTCACTGCGACCTTATTCCCGATACTCATTGGTATCGCAGACACACAAAAGGGCTATACTTTGTGTACGAATAGGATCGCCACTCAATGCAGTGAAGCAGACATATAATTAAATAGTAATTTATTCGCTTTGCAGTTCATTATGAGCTAGGTCAATTTGGTCAATTAGTCACCAGTGTTGAGCTTGGTCAGTTTGTTTAGTTTGTGCGGTGGACTTACCTCTTTGGTGGACTCCTTCTCCGATTCGGCCATTTTCTCACTTATTGTAATCTCATCTAAAGATTCCGAACTATTGTTCCTATTTTGGGAGACGAAACACATGAATGAGAACCAGGATTAGTCACAGTTGTGCAAGATGGTTTTGTAGCAATGGTGTTGGCAGTGAGCAGTGAGCAGTGAGCATGGCTCTGTTATAATAGTCCACATTATGTGATTGTATTCAATGAATATCATTTGCTAATTCAAAATGATTACTATTATATGTGTATTGAACGGAATGGTAATTACGATAACCTGAATCACAATAGAAAATTAAATAGTGTGCGAGTGGTGTGCCGTTCGGGCTAATGGTGATCGAGGCACTGGCACTGGCACTAACACTCGGCATGTCTGGGCTCTGGGAGGCAACCGAGGGAACAGTGGAACAGCTCTGTTATAATCAGATATCGATGCGATGACAATGTGTGTGCAATAGAGCCGTACGGCTATTAATAATGACATTTATGATCGGTTAGGCCTTGACTGTAATTTTCGTTGAATGTTCTCGAGGCTCGAGACAGAGCTGACTGACTGAGCGCACTGCACACTGCCTAATAGCTCTTAGAAAAGAGTTGCCAAGCTCAATTATGAACAAAAACTATATATTATTAATAATTATATCTATTAAGAATGAGCTTTTTAAAAATTGAATTCGAATTCATTATTCAAAGTTCTAGACTTCAAAGTGAAACATAACTCTCTTCTGTGTCCTCTCTTCTTGTCTTTGCATCAATCGAATTAAAACTGAAGGGAAAAACTTATGCAAATTGTTTCGCCGATTATAAGTAATTTATATTAGTTTTGGCAAAAGTTTCTCTCGAATTAATGCTTCTGTGCATCGAAATTGTTTACCACATTCTCGGCTGTGATTCACCGATTGATTTGTCACCGGATCGCTCGACTCGGTTCAGTTCTTAGGGGGCTATCGATTGCGTTGTGGCAGAACTGGAACAATGCGAATACGAATGTTGTACTTACTTTGCATAAAATGAATTATCATCACTCCAGCACTGGTCTACTTGAGATGAATTGTCACTGGATTGCGATCGGTTCAAGGCTTTGGCGGGAGAGAGGCATAGAGAGAAAGGGAGCAAAAGAGAGTCAATTAGTCGTTTTGCTTCTCTAATGTCGCGTTCGCTGCAATCAAATTGATTTAAATCCTATTCTAGTTATCGCAAGACAATCATAAACTCTCGACTTTTTCTTGCCATAAGTTTACTAATTGTCTTCAGTTTTCACTATTTTAGAGGAAATATTTGTCGCGAAAATAGCAGTTATTTGTGTTGTCGAAGCGCTATTGTGTTTGGCAGTCATGAGAGCTCGCGATTGCATATATCACTCACCACTTGTTTGTAAAACTTTTGGTTGTTTTATGCAATAATTGCCGACTAATGAAGACTCTAATAATGACGAGTTGTTCGCTGATATTGTTTGTTTGTCTTCTTTTGTTTTACAATCGGTTGATGTCTGCAAATATTTAATGAAAAAACGTATTAAAACGACTACTTTTTTAGCACAGATTTTGTATAGAGTTTAGTCATTCACTTCAGTAACCAATTAATTGTTGTTTTTATTAGTACTTCGATTGATTTCGAAGGAAAAAGCAAAAAAGTTTTTTAACTTAATTACTCATTTGTTGAGTTGTTGAGGATAAAAAAGATCAGAAGAACACGTGGCTAGCTAGGCACGTAACAAGTGCAATTTTCATCAATCGATTCAACATTTTGTGAGCATATATTTGAATTCAAGTCTATCGCCGGCACTAGAAATACAAAATCTAGTAATAAGAGGAAACAAATCCAAATTCCAACACTTATTTTGCACTCTTTTAGGAAAGTAGTTTTTACACATTTATTAATTTCCATTCAATTTTTATTACCTATTATTCAATTATATGTAAGTTTTTTTAGTTGGAAATCGATTTTTTGGGAAAATTGTTGAATCAATTATTTTTTTCTCAACTCTTTGCGTATAAATAATAATTGTGTTTAAGGTTTTTATATTAATATTTCGAAATATATCGAAATCGAGTTTCGAGTTAATAACAATCCCGAAAATTATATTTTAATTTGTTTCTCGACTGGAAATAATTGACGGCAAAGCCTGAGCACAGGTATCGGAAATACTACTGTTTATCTCATTGGGAGTCAGGAGTCAGGCATCAGGAAAAAGGTATCAATAAATACAATGGTTAATACACTCAAATAACCTATTACTACAAACTTATAGCGCACTAATTCAAGCTGGCAAGTTAATTGCCTGGCTATTCACTCATGTAATTCCAGTTTAGAAGCCAATTGACGTATTTCTTTGTCAACTGAAACCATAAGAATTGGATTAAATCAATGGAATTAGTCGTCTATTAGTAAGGCATTGGATATAATTAATAGAGTTATTGGCCATAAAATTAGTGCGAAAGCGATCGCTATTCCAGGCATTCGACGCCAACTGACGGATCTGACGGACTGACTGATCACTCGAATGGCGCTGTCCTTGTCCTTGAGAGCCGAACCAATTTTCAATATTGTCGCCGCTATTAAGCCGACTCATTGATAGTTAAAAGCAAATTAGCGAAACAGCAACGAAAATCATTAAACCAGAGCCGACGACGAAAGTGGCGGCAAATAATGTATTGGAAATACATGAGTGAGAGACACGAGTTTTGCTCGAATCGTAAGATTGGAGCGAATGATAGCTTCAATCAGGCATTGGAATAGACATTGGATATGAAATCATTGGCAAACAGGACAGCACTGATGCGAATCTCCTCAATCACTCTATAACTTGCATAACAAAAGCCATTGCAGGAAACAATAGTTGTCTGTCTCTCGGGAGAGCGCAGACACTGATCACTGGCTATGACCAGACATCCCGATCCCGAGGAAGTCAATACTCGCGACTCAATAAGAGATTAGTAATTAAATTAATGAAAAATTCAATTTTACATTATGTCTATCGTCTTGTGTCGACTCTTCAATGGCTTGTCTGTCGATCCGCCGTCTCTTTGATTCCTTACAACTATTATCTTCTTTGCGATTGTGTTCTTTGTTTTCCTCTTCCCGTTTGTCGTTGCAGTTGATTGTGATTGTCGTCGAATCTGAACCGAACGATAGATAAGACATATAAGACTTGGTTAACAGCATTGTTGGCAAATAAATAATGGAAACCAAAGTAAAAAAGATTAACACAGAGTTCCAAATAGACGGGGAGAGAGGGAGAGAGAGGCGAGAAGAGGAGAGAAATGCTTTTAAACTGTTTCTTATTCTTTATTATATTTCGCTTATGTCTTAAGCGAAAGGCGTTATGAAGTCTATTCGCGTTAGCAAAGAGTCTGCAATAAATAATATTGGTCTAAAAAATGTAGTCTTGATGTATGTCTTAGGAGGAGAGCCGTGAGAGCCAAGAACATTGGGCGCTCGTTCGCCACACATATTCTAACAGTAATAAAAAGTTAGTGCAAGTGATGTAAACAGTGTAACAAATTTTTATTCTCAACTCCAAAGGTATTCACAGCTATTACTTATAATAAGTTACATAAACATCAGACCCGAGAACAAGAAGAAGAAGAAGAGTTGCGTCTAATGGGTACCGTTGAGGGCCAGACCGGGCTCTGATCGGCCTGTGCTGTGCGCGTATGGGCGGCCAGGGATTTGCGCCGGTTGTGGTGCACCTGGACATTGACTAGCACTGGCAGAGACTGTGCCGGAGCTCTGAGAGCAAAAGTAAATTCTAAATTCCATTATATTATTGTTGGGTTAACTCATTCCCGACTAATAGCAGGTATGCTATAAATTATGAGCATTTCTAATATTGCGAACACAGAAAGAGTCGGAGCACACAATCAAATGGAAGGGAAGGTTAGTCCGAATGGTTGGTCGGCTCTAACCCTCGAAGAGGATGTGATGCTCGCAGAGAGTGATGAGGATTGCGCTGCCAAATGAGAAGTGGCTGTTCGGCACACAAAACGGCCACTTATTATATGACTTACTTTCGTTAATAAAGTTTGAGAAAACGAACCGAAGAAAAAATCATAACTTATTTAATGATAACAGATCTCCGGTTTAATCACTTAAACACATAACTGACTTATGAACGCGTTATGCGTTCAGCCGTTGGACTCAACAAATGGATTAATAAAATTAATACACATTATAAGTGAAATACAATTGTGTTATGCGTTACGGCACAGGTATTGCTATGGCTATGGCTATTGTTATGGCTATGGGATGCCAATGGTGTGAAATAATCATCGCAACAGAACAGAACAGACAGAACAGCACTGCTCGAGTAGAGTCGAGTCGATGCCTGTCTGTCATTAGCGAGGATGCGGTCATCAATATGTGAGGCAAACGCTAAACACAAAATCATATCTGAAAATATTCCTCATCTAATATGTGGTTTATGTGAAGCACATCCTAACAAATAATGTCAATAAATTATAATTTTCTTTCTCTTTTCCTAACCGAAGCCCAACTGAACCGAACCGAACAGAGCAGAGCAGCACAAGTAGTAGTAGAGTAGAGCCGGCGTTAACTTTATATAAGTTATATATAAAACAATTAGTCGATACAAATAACAATAAATCGACGGCAGTGTCTATTATCATAAGCGAGTACGAGTACGAGCAGCGAGCAGCTCGATGTGGTGAGCAAGCACAAGCACAAGTACACTTGCACACTTGCTCAATGGCCATATATCGACGGCACAGGCAATACCAGTGCGCTATTGAACGCTCGCCGAGAGGTTTGGCATCGCGTGAATGGAAGCTCTGTTCGATGTGTCTGTGCTCTAGTGGTGAGCTCTGTCTTGTGCTGTGCCAGTGCTGAGCGCTAGCCCTAAATCATGCTGGAAATCAAGTTAGTCAGACCATTATTTTTAATGTGCGGCATTAATAACGGACCGAATTTGTGGATGCATTCGAGTTGATTACTAACTAACTGAGAATAGCACTCACATATCGATTATGAATTAAACGCATTGGTAGAATAAATTCGATAAACTTCGCCTGTTTAGAAGAATTTGCCTATCAATCCATCTAATTGTGTAGTAACTGAACATCGCATCGCATACCAGACCCAACTCTGGATGAGATGAGATCCTTGGAGGAGAGGACTGTGCACTCTGTGCTGTGCTGATGGCCATCACTGCACTACTCGTCGCTGTCTCTCCCCTTCTCTGAGCACAAAGTTAGTGCTGAAAGTGTTGGCTGACTATCGACTATTGGCCTTAATTAGTATGCGAATACATGTATTCCATTATTATATAATATTAGAGTCGAGTTAAGTTATATATAAAGTAAATATATTATATTTTATTTAGTCTAATATCAAATGTGTTGCAACTTATCAGCGCTCAGAGCGAAGAGAAAAGAAGAGACGAACGCTTTCACCTCAAACACAACAACAGCTAATCGCCCGAAAAAATCTATTCTCAGATGAGATATGGCTTTCGTTAGGCATTAATATCGGTCGCAAAAATATATACACAAACTTTGTGTTTCGATCGAATGAAAAAAGCCTATAATCTATTAAATATTTCAAAAATGCAATTTCTGTTTGACTTTTGCTCGGATATAAAGTTTTTTGTTTAATGAATAATTACGTGAATTTAATATTTGTTCAGTGTTTGTGTGCTCGCGGAGAGTGAGCTCTGATTCTGTCTATTATTCAATTTGACAGCAGATATAAGTCATTGAATTACTATGAAAAGTGTCGTTTAGTTAACGTTTGTATAGAGGCTCTCATGGATTGTCTGTTGTGATGCTAATACACGATATCTATTAAATTGATTTACCGATTGTGTGCAGTACTGGACTCGACTCGACTGGAATTTTTGAGTGAGAGACAACTTTTTTTCAATCAACCGATGACCCGAATTCTCAATTAATGCCTTCGGTTTTATTTCTATATCCCATTCGCTCATAATTTTTAGTATAAGATATGGCTCTGAATGTGAAAAGAATTTCAAAACAAGTAATAAATATTTTTTGCTTCTCAAAAGCAATTATTATTATTATTATGATTATTTCATATATATATATATATCTATACATTTATACCCCCGATCACTGCTGCCCAGCACTCCGGCCATAAGTCAGGGGTTTGTGAGATGTAATCCCGAGAAATATTGGTCTGGAATTTAGTGCAAAGACAGATCGCTTTTCAACAGCGATATAACCAATAATATTCGTCATTACATTGAATGCGACGGCAATTCAATTGATTTCTTGTGTTAAAATCGCTATTTAAGAGCAAAGACTCCCAACTCATATGTGGCTCGTTGTGTGTCAGATCACGTCCGCTCATGAGTGCTGTGCCGGCCATACATCTCGGACGGCGCTATCAGTGGCCGATCGGTCGCTTCCGACCCCCTTTACATTTTTCAGTGGTGGCCATCAGTCGGGAGCAGTGGTGGCAGACTGTGAGACATGAGAGCCAATAACCACTTATTGATGGGCCTTTCGTTTGTCAATTTTGTCAAATAAATAGCTCTTCGGCCAACTGGCAAATGCTCTGGCAAATGCTCTGGCAAATTCCCTTTTCAAACAGAGTCGCTCTAATTTATGAGAAACAGCTACTTATCAAAGGGAGAGCAGAGGAGAGGAGAGACGGGAGAGAGCCTTAGCCTCACACAAGTCAGGCCTTATTGCAGTTCGAATTCATCGGCTCTCCTATTAATGGCCATACATTGGGATGCCTTGTATTGGCATTGCCTATTGCCTAACCAGGATGAGGATGCCCTTAATAGTTATTGATCTTTATATATGAGCTTTTTTGGGGGCCAATATCCGCTTTTTTAAAGACAAATATAACACAGAGGGATGAGAATGGGATATATAAATCATTACAACAGTGAAAGAGAGCAAAAATGCATTAGATTTTGCACAACACTACTGAACACTGATATATAACATATAACGTCTGAACATTGAGTTTTGAGAGCAGTTTAGGGGTCTGTAAATACAATAAATCAATTGTGTGTTAAGAGTCAGATCAGTCTCACTGACGAACAGTAGAAGACTAGAGAAGAATATATGAAAAAGAAACTAAAGAATTGTTAAAATAAATATTGCCGTTTGAAGCGGTGCTCAACCAATAAATTGAATCCAATATTGTATCAGACAATGAATTATGTGTCCAAAGCCGTCAATAAGCTTCTCATTGATGCCCTGCTCATTGATGCTCTCCTCGTCCCTCTCCTGGTCTCTCCCTCTCCTCTCCCATTCTGATCACTGCACTGAACCCACATTTATCGACCAATTCAATGCAAATGAGCGCCGAAGGGACGTCCCGTCCGACCGAAGAAACGGAAACGTTTATCAATAATATGGTTGGAAACGAATATTTCAATTATTAGTTTATTATCTCGTTATTATTTCCTATTTTGGGGGTCAAAACCAATAGCCGTGGAGAGTGAGTGCGAGTGTGAGTGCGAGCGGCAATGCAATGGGAACTGCGCTCATATATGCAATTAGGCGGTCAGGCCTGAGGGCGACGGAAAAGTGATCGCAAGAAATTGATAGATAGATAGATGGCTAATGATGTCACGACATGCTAACAAAAAACACATTGAAGGGACACTACACTAATTCATGATCGTCTCACACACTCACACAGGCTGAGGGGAAGGCTGGGTGAGACAGGATGATCGGATCCGATCCGACTCGGCTCGACTCGACTCATCGGCTCCTCTAATAAACTCCGACATTTGGGATAATTATTTAAAGTGTTTGGGAAAAATCAATGTCGATATCGAAGGACTCGTTTTGGTGTCCCTTCTCTCAAGATTTGTGGTTCGAGTTGAGGACTCGACTCGACTCGACTGGAGTTAAGGTATTTGCGCAAATCGATTCAAGCGATTGCCTATAAGTTGCGATATATAGAGCGATAGAGTGTGTGAACTATGCATTGAGTTATTGAACAACTTATCGGATAACAAATTGTAAGGCAATCTGTTTTTGCCAGCGCTCGCAGCTATTGATGCCTCGATTTGCACACTATTTGACGTCTTTTTCCTAATTTAGAAACTTTTTTAATTCTCAAAAAAGAGTGGCGTTTGTGATGAGAGGATGGCATCGATCGAATCGTGTCATCCGAATGGCACGTGTTTTGCATTTTTTATTGCAATTTTTGTGCCAAAGAGGAGCACAAAAAACGATAAAATGCAATAACAAATGATACGGTTCTGCCATTTAATCGGCTGTCCCTCATATATTAGCATTGTCACTTTATTTGGCATCTACTTGACTGTCAGGAGTAGAGTATAGCGCCTATAAGCGAGAATGTAAACAAACCGTTGATAAGATACGGGTAGACGGCCTTGGTACCGTATACGTTTGTACGGTACCGTCTGATAAGATAACGGTAGACGACCCTGATACCGTATACGTCTGTACGGTGCCGACTGATAAGACGGTACCGTACAATAAGCTAAGATGTGATAAGATAACACATC
>JAQGBE010001673.1:0-10327 GCA_034698225.1 Scheloribates latipes | reverse complement strand
TCATAACTGAAGTATTTCGCTCTCGAAATGAACACATTTTCTACAATTCCTTTCGACGTCTTTTCTCGCCTCACATTCCGCTCGAAATATTGATTTAGTGTTTAACTGAATTTTTCAGACAATTAACGGCCATATGTTTGCTATGAGTTAGCCGTTCACTGTTTGCTCTGTTATTCCACGGCATTTGAGTCAATCAATACTTAAGATAATTAGTTTTCACTCATTCTTGAAATTCTTGTTTATTTTCCACAATTTTTCGTATTCTATTCGTACGGAAAAATGTGTTTTTCTTGTTTTGTGTGTTCCTTCTGTTCGCGTCTTTCGTCAAACGGTTTGATAAGATGTGAAAAGAAGAACAAATAATTTTCAGACTAAACAACATTATTAACCGAATTTGTTAACCAAAGTAGCGTTTGATTGGCGTTTCGGTTCATACGTTTTCGACCAACAAAAAGCAACTCTTGTTTTAGTTGCAAAACAACAAATTTTTACTGAAAATTGCCACCAATTCCACGGCCAGAATACAAATGTATACAAATGTTCTAGCTGGTCTATGTGTAAACGGTCTCGTTAATTTAGCCTAGATCAACAATACGGAGTCAAATATTTGAAAATTGAGTTATTTTAGGCTCAAATTACTCGCAAAATATTTTCCTTAATGTTAGATAAATATTTGAATAATTAGGTTCAAAGAAATTAATTTAATTGAATATCTAAACGATTACATGAATTCAATCGTTTGTTTAGGTTTTTATTGTTCGCTCAAAAATTTTCTTCCAACCAATTCACTCAAGGGTTGAGTCGAGCGAACGACGCGAACCAACCGAAAGCCCTTTCGATTCCAAACTGAAAGCCATATAATTGGTATAAAAATAATATTTTCGTTGAATATAACATAACTTTTACTGTAATTCCTTTGCGTGACTAAACAAATAAGTTTTATTCGGAAACATTAAGACATAGTTTTGTATAAACAAGCCTTACGTCCAATAATCTGATTCACTGAGCATTTCAATTGATTTATTTGTTTAATAACACAAAACTTATTTACAAATGTCTGACGGAATTCTCACTCGTCTTATACCACGAGAAACGACCGAAAAAATTCAATTGGAAACGAAAATTCGAATTCAACATTATTTTCGTATATAATTAGATATTTTTTGAGATAGAAATTTTCGTTTTTCATGCAACACATCTCACAATGGAATGTCTTCTTTCAGCCACTTTCAGCTCTATTTGCATCCGTCAGACAAATTGTATGCAAAATAAATCAAAGTCTTCATTCATCTGGCAATTCGTTTCAGACGTTTCATTAGTTTTTTTCTATTTTAACCGAAAAACTTTATTTTAACCAAAAATTTTGTGCTAAGAAACAAATTAATTTGTCTGCAGAGGAGAAACAGTTGACTATAAGCTGTCAAATGAGTTGACGGCAAATAATAGAACTCATTATCAGTTGGCAGTAAATATCGGGACAACTCTTCTGGGAGTCGTCCCAACAGTTTAGGCCAAACTTTGGTCGTCCCAGAAGTGCGTCTGAGAAGACGTCTTCATTAAGGTATAGATGTGTTAAACATTTCTTTCAACTTAAGATTGAATCAGAGAAAACATTAGGCGCTCACACACTCTGAGCCCACTTCTGGCTCTTCTGAATGCTCTTCGGCTCTAAATATTCTTATCGGTTGACAACTAATGACTTGCCGTTCGCCAAACACTCTGACACAACATCTCCGGGTCTCTGATCGCTAAATGAGTTCAAAAATTCTTTATTTATTTTAATAAATTATATTTTGGTTTATTGTCGTCTTTAGATAAGGACAGTCGGGACTGGAGAGACACTACTTGTGAGCCATATCTGCGAACTTTAAATTTCTGATCGACTTTTCAGTAGACGAGAAGACTCCGGAATATTATTCATTGCTCTCAGGGATTAAGAAATTTTCATCTTTGTAGGGGAATAGCGATGGCATCGAAAAACTTGGGAGACTTTATAATAAGGCCGAGAGATGTTTGACTCCAATGAGTTGATGTGAGCGCCGGTTTGGCATCGATTTAGTGCTAGAATAGAGTATTGCTGAACGTCTTGTGTAGTGCAGTGCAGAACTGCATACACGGCATGCATACGATCCCCGCAGACCTCACTCCGGCATCGGAGGCATCGCATGGATCGCAACCATCACTACTAAATCACTCTCGCCTTCAGCCACCGATAAGTCGTGTGCTCTCACTCTTATCGCACAATATTTGTTGGCTTCGGAAAGTCGGCCAACGATTTGGATATTGATTTGAAAATTAATGATCAGAGGATATGACAAATTAAATGTTGTTATTATAACTAACGTAACAGTTCTGGCAATAAATAATAAAACAGCAAATATTTGTCTTTCGGTTGTCTAACCCGAACCATACGTCTAACGCAAAGCAGAGAATTCAATCAAAACAGACTTAACCGGAATCACTAATTAATTTAGTCGTCCATTAAAAGGCTTTCAATAATTTTAAACTAATTTATCATTGCTTACACTAAACAGAGACTCAGACCAACAAATTGGCCGTTATTTTAGAAAAATTGTTTGACTACTAAATTATGTCAGAATATAATTTAGAGCCACTGATGCCGTGCACTGGCGATGATAGCCAGGTCTCCAAACACCACAACAGATCCGCAGATAAATGATATTCCGCTCAGCTCTCGGTCTGTTTGTTTAGATTGAGACGAGCGGTGCGGCCAATGCCAGTCCAACTGATAACAACACTACTCTAGCTATTAATATAGAGTTGTTATCTGTTGGCCATCTCTTGCAATGCCAGATGTAATTGTGATCCCAATTCATAGGCCTATCCATTGCTCGTGAGATCGCATTAGACTATGAAGTGATTGTATGCCGGAGTGTATGTGCGGTATAATGTGATGGCATACCATCGCCGGTGCGGCCAATGCCGGCCTGTGATTGAATGAGTGCGTCAGTCCGTCGGATGCGATGTATCCAAGAAGTAATAAATCCGTTTTATTGACCCAAACCATTGTTGGCTTTTTCCATGAATATCTGGCGCTTTCTTATTATTCAGACATAAGATAGCAGTAAATCTTCGGCCATATGAACGGCTCGTAAGTCGTTGGAGAGGACAAGCGGTCTGAGCGACGGCTGTGCAGCTGCTGTTCACCACTTCCTCAGCGCCAGTGCTCAACATCTCAGACCAGCTCTCGGTCACAACAACTCTTCTGTAAACGGAGTCAAATAAAATGAGATGTGAGCCGACGAGAAAAGAAACCACACTTTTTTCAATCAATTTTTTGATGTATTTGCGATCAAAACGACCATAAATTTCAATTTGAAGCCAATGTACCGAAAATTGCTTTACATTAGACACAAAAATAGGCGATCGCTTTGCATAATATACTTATCGTCTGTTTGTGACCTTAAACTCAGTAGCGATCTCGACATCCGATATGTCTTTTGCATGCATTTCGCATTGAAATATATAAATAAGAGGCCGACCCATAACTGCCATAACTGCCACGAGCATTGTCGCCGTCATTGCCGACGGAATTAGTCATTTTGTTTCCACATTTTTATGCCAATTGAGTTGTGGTTCGGTCGTAGGACTGAGAGTCTGACGGCTCTGAGACCGTCATCTCATTTGAATACGTCTACCAATAACTGTCTGCTCTCGTCATCTCATAATATGATGAAAGACTCGGGTCTTAAAGCGAAATAAGGATTTTTATTAGATTTTTATGAGCGATGTTTTTATTGTCAATCAATTGCACTGAAAATTACTAAATCGTAAGAAATTTTATGTTAAATTAGACGTAAAGCGTTCTCTCATTTCGTTGTGACTACCGATTAAATGTCTCTATTTATTACTCTATTAGGATATTAGACGAAGCATTAGATCAAACGAAATGTTTGCAAAACTAATAACATATTTGTAATAAGTTTGGTCCAAAACTATATATACATATAAAAAATTCGATATAAAAAATAGTCTATCGAAAAATCTATAGAATATATTACACTCGTGGCACTACATTTTCACACTTTATTTATTCCATTTTCTTCTATTTATTCGCCAATACATTACATTACAGATGCAATTCTGATGAAATTTCCAGATCTTTTTTCTTTTTCGTTTGAGTCGTTTGTGCCGTTCGGCTGAAACACACGGGCTATCAGTAGGGCTGCACTCGTACTCTAAATAGGCCTTGTTTTAGCTTGAAACTTTCGCCAATGTCTCACTGGCGCTCAACTTAACAAGTTTATATCACTATTTCTAGAATAAGCATAGAAATTCTGCGAAACTTACTCTTGTCAGTGGAAATACGAGCCAACCCTCGCCATCAGTCAATAGGCTGGACCTTTGCGTCAGGCCTTTGACAGCACTTAAGCCAAGATATCAATAAAATATTGATTGTTTGCATAAAAATAAAACTGAATTATAACTATTAGAAGTGTAGGACTCGATCGGCGACTCTCGACACCAATTCCTCTTCAGTTTACTTTCCAATTGTAGCCGTTATTTGAATAATAGTATCATTGCTTGAATTGTGCCAAAGACTGGCAATAATGCGATCGCCGATCGATCCGTTAAAGTCTTTTGTGACATGTTTTCTATCGAAGCCTTTAATTCTTCTAAACGTTAAGAAACTGTTAGACAGACAGCAGAGAGGGCTTTGAATTTCATTTTATTAGACATTTATATCGTTGTCTGATTGGCCAATAAAATGAGTGACAGACAGAGCCAACCGAATACATATCGAGTCAAACGATCACAGAATCGGACCAACGCTTCACTCATTGCTCGCTAAGGATATTGAGTCGAGAGAAAAGATAAACCGCTTTTTGTGTCGACCGACATGTCATACAAACGCTAGAGATTTGTCTGCATTTGCATTGTGTGTCATATTTAATGTCTTTCCAGCCGTTTATTTAATATCAATAAATAGTTTTCCACAAATTTTTTCGCTTCAACTCATTTCTAAACATTGATTCCTAAAGACTGTTATCTCATCAGTGGATGTGTTTTGCCTTTCACTCGATAGCAAAGAATATTCCGATCGGATCAACGAAATTAATAATTGAATGACATTGTAGTCGAAAACGTATTTAATTGTATTTTCATTGTTTATATTACATTAGAATTTTCAATAATAAACTCAAAACAGAATAAAACAATTAATAATATTTAATTCATTAATAAATATTAATTGAAATTATTTGCATAGAAAAAAGAAAAAAATATTATTTCAAATCTAATAAATAGTCATTAAATTAATAGATAATTATTATTATTATCGTCACAATTGTTGGTCTTTTCGTAATCGTTCGTCCCTTTTGTCAGACGAGACCAGAATCATAGCCACAGTCGTAACAGAGAATCAGTGATTTGAGCCGTTATTTCCTCGATATAACGCTAAGTCGAATAACTGTTTTGTCGAATTGTTATCAAGATTATCGGTGATCGTTCGCGGCATTCGTGAGTGTCGTGTGTGGTGTGATGTGTGTCGAGGTATGCGAGAACTCTCAGTTATGAAACTCAATCGACTCAAGCATTTGAATTAAAATGGCATTAATTGTTAGGTAAAAGAGTTTTTCTCTTAATTTATTGGTGCAAATGAGCGGTTCGTCTCGAATAGAAAAGTATATATTATATCAACATTTTTGTCAAAATTATTGTAATTAGCGTCGAATCGAATATACATTTATTCAATATTCCTAACGTTTAATATCAATGACAATGTTTAAGCTCTTGTGTGCACACCATATGAGTGCAGTCAATGGTTTTCGCTTCGGTTATACAACTCTCGGGATCTCTGCTCTCAACTCAATGTAACGAATATTGAATATAACATTAATTCTGAGCCCAAATGTGTTGTGTTTTTGGCGGACGAGAGGAACGGCTTTGCATTCGCGGCACTTCGTCTGACGCACACGTCTCACACAATTTGTTTGATCACAACTCCAATTATGTCATGACTTGCCGTTCCCTTTGAACTGAGAGCCACAGAATTTGAAATCAATTTAAAACAATCTGTTTTTGTGTTGCGCTTCCATTTAATTAAAAGTCATCCGATGTTGGAGTAAAACACGGATAAAAATAATTAATTTCTGCAGATATTAATCGATTAATTAATTGTTTCGCTGTTTTCTCACTGCGAATGACCTCTAAATCCAGAGCCAGAATCGTATCGATGACTGAAGTATTTATTAGTCGGAGTGCGGCCAACCTTTTGGTTCGCCTTATTCTCAGTGAATAATTAATTTCAATTTACTTCTTGGCAGTCATTCGCCTCTTCGACTCCCCGAAGGCCCAGCGCTTCGCCAACTGAGGACACAAACTATTGGTTTTCGGTTCTCATATTTCGCGTTTCGATATTATCCGAATCGTTCGGCGACTGAATCACAAACACAACTCCCGAGACATGCGATCATAATTGAGTGGACCGACAGAGTTGAGGCCCTGAAGAACCTGTTGCCCGATGTGCGGCAATCGTTGCCATGAATGTACTCAATATTATTAGTATTTATGTTAACAAAACTTAATTAAAGTTCATATTTAATTCAAACAACAGATATATAATCGCTGGGAATATCGGCACCACTTTTGATACGACTTTTGATTCTGCGCTAAGACTTGTGAGCTCTTCGTTAACTGCAAAATAAATAATTGAATAAATTGTGAGTCGAAAAGAGAAAACATAACATAACTTTCGGTTTGGACCGAGTTTTACGTTAATTCAGTTAAATAAATAATTATATTTATATATACATGTAATTTACAAAATGCTCAGACGTTTGAGAATTGGCTCGAATTAAAAATTAACGCAAACTCTACATCAGTAGAGAAACAGATAGAGTGTTGCGATGGATAGGGCTCTGAATGGGGAGAGGGATGGCATGAGACAGACAATGGCCACAAACCCGGGTAGTATTGGATGCGTTTTCTCCTTTCGTGATTGATTTCGTTGAGAACGACCAGACACTCGAAGATCGACTCTTCGTTTCCGTACTTCTGAATTAATTCCCTATCATTGATAAACACAGAGACACTTGCGTTGTAGGCGCCGCTCGCAGTCAGCTTAAAGTCCTTGCGGTAAATGTCAAGAGTGCGCGGGTGAGTGCCGTCTTTGGCCAACCGGTAAATGGTGAGCTCCGGCAGTGGATACACACCACTCACTTTGCATTGCAGTTCGGACGACGAGGACCGGTGGTAGTGGTGCTCGTCGTCGGCGTACACGTCGTTGGTGTCGGTGGACACGTGTTTGCCCTGTTTGTGCTTACGGAGGGCCGCACTGAACTCCTTCGGCGTCACCGGTTTGTAACTGAACTCTATGTCTTTGGGAGTGGCTGTCAGTGAGTGAGACGATAATGCGGTTAATGCCAAGAGTGTGAGCGAGGCATATGGCAATCCTACCGTAAACAATCATGGTGTCCTCCTTGAAGTCCTGGCTCTGCAGCGACTGGACATGACACGAATATCTGCCGCTCAGGTCGATTGTGGGTCGCAATAGATTAAGAGCTCTATATTTAATTAAAGGGTCGTTATTGACAGTGTAGTCCAAATTGATTCGGCCCTTGAGCCGACTGGACGCGTGCCGAGTGCCGAACTCAGCGATGAACTGGTAGATTGGCTCCGGGTCTTCGTTGAGGAACCACTTGACCACCAAATTGCGGTCTTCGTCCTTATCCAGTGAGTAAACACAGTCTAACACAACCGAGTCTTCGGTGCCGTTCTCTACCAGTCGTGGGATTGACATCGACTTTATCTTCAATAGAGCGCTACAAATATCTGTCAATCATTGAACACAAATATTAGATTAGAATTAGAACTGCCATTCAATTAGTGATTCACTCAAAACGACTCTATTTTCTCATTAGTCCTTTCGAAATGAGTTTTTCTGTTAATCCTTTTTTGAGAGTGCGTTCAAACGGCAAACTCAAACAGCAATTCCGATGCCAATAGAAAATTCAATTCTCGTCTAAACTTATATAAATATTATTTTATTTATTTATCGCTTAATTCAGTACAAACGGAATCCGCGACTAATTTATTTGTCACACAATTAATTCAATTAATTCCGAACACTATTAATATTCGGACATTTATTTACTTATTAATCAAAAATAATTAGCTTTCGTTTAATCCGGAATTTTAATTGAATTCTCGTTTTTTGTCAATAATTCTCTCCAAACGGTGTCTCATGAGATCAGAGCAGTCGATGAAAGTCTTCCTATTTTTTTTGTCATGAAATTCAAGACTCGAACCAATCATTGCACTGAAAACTACTTTTTTGCTCCAATTTTCGGTCGACTCTTAGCTAACGACGGCTTATTCGAGAGCTATTTAATTGAATGTCTGATCGGATATATTAGAGGCGATCGCTCGCAAAGCAATCGATCACTACTTAATTAGCCATAATTTCTTATCGTCCATAAAAAGAGGCGCATATTTGCATAACTCTGATCTAGCAATCGATGCCCACCCGATCGCTGCACACTAATTATCAATAATTAACGATCAAACTAATTAACATGATACTTTTTTCTAGCTCAATCAAGTCAAGAGAGTATAATTTGGCTTGGCAGTCATGAATTGCGCAAGATTGTTCCCTTTTATATGTCCTAATATAATATTCTGTCCGATGTTGACCTAATTATTTTCATTCAACAGCCACATCGAGACACAAAACAGTGAATAGACAAATGTAACCATGCTAGATTTGTCGTCTAATAAGTTTATTATTGACATACGTTGCGGATAATTACACAATTGAGTCGAGACTCTCACTGACAAAGAGTGTGTACAATAAAAAGAAACGCGGATGTCCTATGTCCTAGTACAATATTTTATATGAAAGTATGTTTGCAGAGATGAACAAATAGTGGATAGCATTCCCACGGATTGCAGTCATTTCTGTTTCCACTAAAACATTTCTCCCAAAATACTACTGAATATTGTGTTCGAAAAAATAGCCGAAAACTTTCCAAATGAGTGACTAATCGGCGTTTAATTTCGTTAATGCTTTGGTTCGAAACGTTTTTGTGCGAAACGTTTGATCAAAGATTATGTTTAATATGGCGTTCAGTCGTCAGTTCAATGGGTTTTTGTTAGTGAATTGAGGCCAGAGTTGAGCCAATCATTGAGTGCACTGTCGATAGCGCACTGAAGTGTCATTGCGGGCGCTCTGACCCCAACACTACTCCTATGTAAACACGTCTTTTGCCTCGTTTATTGGCTTCTGATCGATAAATCAGTTTTCAGATCGATATTGAAAACACTATTCTCTCCATAACTCTCGACAATCCATGAAATGATTTAAATATGAGTTCAATTTTAATGTTTATTATTAGGAGTTTTTAGTCGAGAGAAGAAATTATTGCCCAAAAAAGACATTAAAAATATATTTCCCAAACATTTATCCAATCATTCATTTTAGTCAAACAATAAATTTTATGGATTTTATGCGAAATTTTACGACTCATAAAAATTATGTCAAAAACGGCAGAACTTTTTCGGGCATTTTTTGGGTACAAAAACGCAGAAAATATTTATTGAAATATGGATTTTAAGTACTTTAAAAATCAAAAGTTTTTTATTATTCGTGTATTAAAAGCGATTATTTCTGAGAAACGCTTTAATAAAGTATAACATTTCGGATGTAATGTTTCGCTAAGACTAACCGAAACACACATTTGCCTTAATTTAATGATTTCTTTTCATTCGAATCCAAACATTGAATTCAATCAAATGCCCGCAAAATTGCGAATAGCTTTCAAATTAGTTGTGACATCGAAATAAAAATCTCTTTTCTAGCGCTTGTCTTCAATTGATTTGAATTAAGGTAAAGTAGAAAAGCGTCTGCCGTTAATTGGTTTCGTGGAGATCTGCCGATAATCTTGGCATCTCTTCGGTGGTCTAATACCCGACACATTTATTTAATTTTGTCAGTCATTGAGCGCAATATCTCTTCCATTGAACGGATTGTTTACAGACGTGTTGTGCACTGCAGTCGACGTTCGCTTTGCCTTACATTCAATAAAACACATGAACTCGCGATCCAATGACTTAACCGACAAAAGCCTTTCCGAACAAACTATAGTAGTCTATAGTAGTCTCACTCAAAGCTATTTTTGAATGCATTTAATAAACCGAATCATAAATAAAGTCAATCCATGGCTCCGACAAATGTCTGCTCAGATTTATAGCCAGACTTGAGGGTTGACTCACTTTCTTGTTTCGCGTCTATACAGTGTTACCTCCATTCTGGCAGACTCACCGTGCTCGAAAAAAATCTGCCAGAATCGAATTCTGCTACAATCGA
>JAQGBE010001672.1:0-10331 GCA_034698225.1 Scheloribates latipes | reverse complement strand
GTTTTGGTCACATATTTGGTATGAAATTATTCACAGAAACACGTGTTTTCAGATAATATCAAATGTTTTGAGAGATGGTCTCTATTTCTAATATTATTACAGTTTTTCTATGGTGCAAGATCTCTGTTCCCTACCTCTGTATATCATTTTTGCAACGATTTTGTGTTGCATTGTGTCAGCCCTTAAAGAGTGAAACAATCTTTTTAAAGGACTGATTCAGACTTTGCCTGACTTTCGAGTCGTACTTTCTTATGGAGAGATAACGATAAGAAAATTCTCAGATTTTTTAAATATTTATTATTATTATTATTTATTTCATTCGTAACAAATAATACATTTCACTATTGCCTGAGTCTTAGTGGAAAGAAAAATAATAAGAAGAGAAAAGTTTAATATTAGGAAAAGTAATGACTTTTAGCGGAATAATAGGGACGCGACTGAACACCGCTATTAAAGTCTTATGTACTGATGGATCTGATGCTGACTTATCATCACTTCCAAGACATCTCTTCTATACAACACAGTTATGGTCTTATAATAAACTAAAAGTCGGACTAAAACGGTGGAAGACATCACATCAGTACTGCTATACATTTTAAACAAGTCCTGGTTATATGTATCGGTATATGTGTGCAAGTCTGAGATGACAAGTCGCGACTCTTTTTTCATTTCCTGGTGGCAACGGTGCCCACTGTGACAACAAGAGACTGCTAGCCAGGGATGCTCTGGTGATCGAATAATACTAGTGTAGCGACAATAATATGTAGGCATTACAGGCGGTGCACAACACGGACTGTCTCTGCAGTAAATATCAGTCTTTGTGACACTTTATTGCGAGTTTGGTATCGCAAAAGTCAATAGACAGCAGAGGAATGGATTCAACGCAAAGACATTGGCTTTGAATATACAGTGGCTTTGAATTAACGGCAAATACACTCGGATTGGGAACAACTCGCGGCACCGATGGCTCGCACTTGCGATCAATACTTTTAATATTAATTTAATTCAACAAATATTAGTCATTTGGAAGTCATTACTCGGCAGTCCATCAGAATTTAGTCACAATTTATTAGATTTTGTGCGATTCGACACTTTATTAGCCGATCGGTGCCTACACTGAGCTGTTTGGCGCACATATGGGCCAACATTGAGCGGCATTGCCGATAATGACGGCACAAATTAGCTCCGCATCTCGATAATGATGTCTCGCCTAACAAACAGACCGGCATTTCCTCGATTGCACTTAATTGCGATTCTGTGGTCTCTTCTTCTGCCAATTCCAGCCAATTCTCTGTTACAATGCCTCAACTCGTTTATTGGTCACACTTTCAGAGGCAAACTCTGACCGAAATTTTATTTTCACAGTTGATTGTCTCCGAACAGTGTCTGCACTGCACTGTCCTCGCAGTGCATCGCCTGTGCTGTCTGTGTCTGTGTCTGTCCGTCGCTATCTCTCCACAACATCTTGTTTTGTATGCATTCGCAGGTATTGTCCTTTTGTCAGATCGACTTCACTCGCATTCGCACACAAATTGCTTGCCATTTGAAAACTTTATTCTCGCCAGAAATGTCTCACAACTGTTAATCTAATTCACGACTCGAGTCAGTCAACTCTCACATCCCTCACATCCCTCTCCTTCTCCTTGCGTTCCATCCGTTCCAGTATTGGCTTTATTTCTCGCAATTGTTCACTCAATACACAAAAGTAGTGCCAATTCCCGCATCTTTTACCCAAAGAATTGTCGCTTTTGTTTTGACTCTGCTTTGACTCGATTCTGACGAACCATTTCTTTGCCAATACTTTTCAATTTCTCTAATTTTCAATTACTATCGAATGAGTTATATTGTTTTGGATTCGTTGCCACAATCGCTGATAAATGATGTGTCGGGCCATCGCTCGCAACAACCATCGGCGACAACCATATTGTATATCATGTCTGTTATCTTCATATCTCATATGTTTTTACATTTTTGTTATTGCAATCGTTGCATGACTTCAATCGGGAGCGTATGTAATATCCATTATCTATGAGTGAACGCCAGGTATTCGGTTATATCTGAGACTAATGTCTGATATAATAGTTCACAAAATTTTGATGCATTGACTCTAAAGTGCGGCAAATATTATCATTTATTCGACACACGAATCGCGAAACGAGCAAAAACAAGATTAGGCCAACAACTTGCTCAGTGCAATAACCAGGGCTTCTCAAGTCGGCGGAATTGCGTCAATCTTGAATGTATCAAGTTCAGATCAAGTTTAGCTTCAAACTCGCATATAAGTGACTTCTGATTCGTGTCGAACATTCAAATATAACGAAAAGGGTTTTATTAAATGATGAGTCAATTTGGAAACTTTAAGGCAGACTGACTAGCAAATCAATAGTAGATTAACTGGATGCCCTCTGCTCTTAAGACTGCTTCATCATTGCTAGGGGTTTGTATTTTCTCAAATATACACAAGACCATTTTCTGTTGATTTATTAAATACACCTAAGATGATGGCAATTGATAGGACTTTCATTGTTAAGATTCTGCTAGTTTTAGTAAATCCAATTTGACAAGCTCATTTCCTCATTGAATAATATTGGACAAGATTTCACCCTATGATACCCTATAATACTCTTGGAAATACCGAACTTTTATGAGTTGTATGTTTAAGTGATTCTTAATGCAAATCAAATCAATAGTAGATTCGAGTGAATAAAAGCTAAATATCTCTATTCAATGTCGTCTTGAAATTGAAATCTTTACAAAACTGAATTAGAGTATTGTGTCTGACATGCGATGCGCCTCACAATGGGATCGTCTCTGTCTCTGCCCATCGCTTACATGTCCTGAGCAGCGATGGGCAGAGACCGACACAAAGGCTCAGAATCTGGTAATTAAGAGAATTGGGAGAACAGAGAAACGAGTTGTGGGCATAAGTGTTGGCAACGATATGTTGCGATCAAATTATGCCATTTCGGGAGCTCTCAAACTAAATATTCTTCATATGTCTGCTCCGATGTATAATCCAATTGCCGGCAACCAATCGACGGGTAGTCACGAGTCATGTAATGGTTATAAATATTAATAGCATTACATAACATAACATTAAATTATATTCTCGTAGTTATTATAATAACAATAAATTGGAATGAATTGCGAATAAAATATAAATCGCGTTCTGAGTTAATATGTTAACAAGTCTTCAGTTTATCACTGATAGCGAGGGCCGTCCACTCGGATCGGACTCACGGTTGCCATCAAATTGAATATAAAAGAGTCAAATATTATATCTGGAAGTGATTGGTCGCGGCATTAGCCCAATGGCCCGACTTATTAATGGCTGATATGGATGTCAGTGAAACTCAATGCCTGAGTCGCTATCGGATGTCTGTCGGCGAGTGTCGACTCTTCGCCCAACTCTTTGTCAGACCATTCCATTCCATTCCTCTCCACTCAACGACCGCTCACTTCTAATTATAGTCCCGATATCGTCACACCTGAAATCGATTCCGAGCTAAATGTTTCGTCAATTCTCGGGTCAGGTCTCGCATTCAGTCATTTCAATTCATTAGAACCTTTAAGACCCGTTCACATAATTAATATTCAGGGCTTTTGCTTGACTCCTATCAACTGATGGCCTCAAAAGTGACACAAACTGTTGTTATGAAACTCGAGAAGAGATAACTTTTTCTAAATAATAATTCATTATTATTATTCATAAGGAAATCCGGAGAAAACGTATTTCCATTAGAATTGAATTATTTATTGAGATTTTTTGTTCGTTTAATGTAAGACAGACCTCATCTTAGAGAATCAGTTTCTGAATAAATTTTCAAATAAATTTTTATATCAATAGTAATACTGGAATAACACGATTATATTAAAATGTTCTGACAATGTATGAGTTGTGAAATTTAGACTTTTTATTGGATTTTATTTTTGTTTGTATTGTAATAAATGTATTTCAAAAAGAATTGCTCGGATTAGAAGAGGGATTGGAGGGCCGTCTCTGCCGTCGATAACACTGTTTTATAATATGTTATAATTTAACTCATTTTCCAAAAAACAATATATCGAAAGTAAAAGTGCATTCAATTCTTGGCCTCTTTGGCCGATAGAGTCGACACACGAGTTATTAATCGCGCGAATAATGTTTGGCTTTTTTAAAGACTCGAAGTGAGTCTTAAGTGAACGTAAATGGAAGGCAAACACTACACAACAAAAGCCAAACTTTACATAGTATTGAATGAATGATGCATTCAATCCATTGTGAAATACCTTTTCTGTGCTGACAATAACCCGAATATATTGTGTGAATGGAAACGAAACCGCATTTCTCTACGCATTAGCAAAATATGGTCTCCAACGCAGAGCAAGAATATTCTGCCAAATAAGAGGATTTTATATCGAGTTATAGCTTTTGATTTATATTTTTTGAATTTGCTTTGAAATCGGAAATTGAAAACTAAATTATTTATATCAGAGGATAGACATCAGACATCACCAAAACACATGCCTACCCGACGGGGATTAGACCAGGTTTTGCCACATTGGGGGAGTAGGGGAGGCATCAACTAAAATGGTGACCATGGCCATTTTCCGGATGAATCAGGTTATTTTAAGCAGTTCTTTGGAATTAGCTAAAATCGAAGGCGTTGTTGGGCTTAATTACATAATTGTATAATATATTTAATTGCGATTAATTGTGACTAAATCCAGTTCAAATTCACCAGCATATCTGGAATATATGGATCCATTTGAATACTAATTCTGATTTATATTCGCATTTCGTATCAAATCTAAAGACCATCGCTGAGAGACTGTTGGCCACACTGTCGATGAGAAGTCGGTTCAAGAGGTATCACAAAAGTAATGAAATCGCTAATAATTGATGAGCCAAACCAACAGAACCCGAACTCGGCTAAGAATTAATACCCAGATATTAATCCGGCGCTGATATACACTACGCTACGAATCATTGGTACACTTTTGGCAACACTTGTCATCACATGAATTACAGCAAATGTAAGCCAAACATAAATGGTCTGACTCTTTCTCTATTTAACGTCAATTCTAAAAACAGTTATTATTTCCTAGAATACTAACCATTAATCGCACAGATAATGCATGAGAAATGTAAATCGAGCTGAATTGAGCAAGATCATTATTATCATTGCCATTACATGATTCAGGTCACTGCGGATTTCAATTGGTTGCCATCTGAGACAATGGGATCCGCTTTTAATCCAAGTTGAATCAGGTCTTCGGCCGAGTCTCTGATTAATAATTCAAATCTATCTGACATTTGCTTTCAATTGCAGAGAAAGAGAAAGAGAATAACACAATTGGCTTCACTGCCAGACAAATATTGAGGCACTCATTGGAAACGTAATGCAAATGTTTTAATAGTTTTTACTGATTTTCGCAATTATTTTGCGATTAAAAACACTTTTGAAGCGAAAGTAATTTCAGCTGTGATTCGGATGTAAGTTCCGGCGAATAACTAATTAGCAAATCTCCGACTGTTGTCAGACGACAATCGATGAGCAAATCCTATGCTTTTGTCGATTAATTATTTGCAAATTCATCGCTGGCTCTTAACTGAGCCCCAAATATAGCACTACCTGAACAACGAGAACAACAAGCAAAGTGCCGGACGACCGACCAGTTGGACAAACAGAGCAGTCCTTTGTTGACATTAATATTTGATCGGCTAATATAAGTGGCGATCAAAACGAAATCTATTAATTAGTTTTAATTATAGATTAATTGAAGAGCTTTTGATGGATTAGTGTTTGAGTCGAATCTTTTATTCATCGTTCGACTCGAAATTCGCTGACTTTAATGAGAGACCAACTCATATGAGAAATGCCTTTCATCTTCGGAGTCACTGTTATTGCCAATAATGCCATCAAATATTGACTATCAAGAGCTAAGAAGTCGACCAGAGATGAGTCCCGACATCTCTCTTCTCATTAATTCTAAATTTTGTTCAAAAAACATTAAAACAGTTATAAAGATGACTGAAAATTCGATACTAAATATAGACGTAAAAGGAATTCGTATTTCATTTATGAACAATGAAGCGATTGTTTCGGTTCGCGGAACCAATCAATTGAAGACCACTTAGAATATTCTGAGTATTTTTGTTTAGATACGAAACTGAATCGAAAAATCGTTTCCAAAGTTGTGTTTTTAATATTTAAATATCTTTCAGTCATCTCTTGGGTTAAACTTTTTGAATACATGTGTAATATTTCAGTTCTTTATAAGTATTTTCTTTTTTCTCATTTTATTCAATGAGTTTTGTGATAAAATATTTTCGAAGCTTTACGACCGAAATCGTAAAAAAGAGTTTCAAATATTTATTTGATTAAAACGACTGCAAAACAAAATGAGTTTATGAATAATAAACGATTGGAATAACACTTTGACTAATAAATCATTTTTTTCGCTGAAAATCAAAATTCATTATCAAAAACAGCAAAGAATCAAATGATTGATCGAAAGACAAAATTATAAAATCTTTTATTTATTGAGTAATTAATCATTTTCTGATTGATTCCTCGTTCAAATGGATTATCGATATTTCATTAATTCTCTAAACAGTGGAACAGATTTTCATTGTTGGCCATTAAGGACCGCATTCTTCGAGAATCTTCTCACAGAGTGTCCGATAATTGCAAAGAAGGGCCAATCAATTGCAAAGAAGTGTTCAATTTGTGGCAAACATTCGCCAATTTGTTAGCCTATCGTCGTTCACAACGAATGACAGCAAATGATTGATATTTTGCATCCGATATGAAAGTCTAATCGATTCGAGTCAACACTAAACACCCTTTTGAATGATTATTATTCACCAAAAGCTAAACTTTGATTCCAATGCGAGACAATACCCAAAGAAACTTCTTCGTCAGTCCGACGGCTCTGAATGAATGATTGAAATGTATTGAACTTTTGTAAGGAATAGCCATTAGATTCGTGGCAACAAAGACCGAGGTTTGACCCAATTTACTCGACTCTCGTTTTAGCAGATAATTGACGAATAATTAACAGTGAAATTGATTTGAATATAATTTGATGGCAGGCATTGGCTGGTGTGATGAGCAGAAGCCAAGGTTACTTTGCTCATTTCCCAACCTGACTTAACATGGTGCAAACCTATCCAAGAGATGCTTCCCGTGCAGTGAACTTCTACTGCAGAGGAGCCCAATCCGTAGGCTCACAATTGACAACATTGTTTGACAACATATTTTGGATTTGCACAGCACTTGATTACAGACAAAATTCTGTTTACGATATAAGCCTTGAATTGTAGCTGATTTGGGCGATGAAGACCAATGTCTGACACAATTGAGTCGAGTTTTATTACAGGAATTTTAATTAAGAAGCGATTTGTGATTTGTTCGGGTAAGCGGTTAGTGGCCAATGAATGGCAAACAAAGGTTACTCTCTGTCAGACAATGACTGAAAATTAACAATAAATTCAATGATAAAGTTAATGGATTCCAATTCAGCTCTGGTTTAGATATCACTGTTTTCTCTGAGAATAATGACAGCAATGATAATAACGTTGTTTTCAAATGAATGCAGAGATGAGTCGCGACTGCGATGAAGAGGCGCTGCAATACAGCCATCGATTGTTTGTCCAAAACAGGGAATCCCAGGGCTATAAACGGTCGGCTATTGTGGCCGTAAATTAAGAAATTTGCATTGAAATTAGGTCTTCGCGTGTCTGCTGTGTCTGAGCCCATGGTATTGGCTGAGCCCAGACCGATGTCGAACTAGATTGTCAGACTTTATTAAAATTGGCAAGATGATGTTCGTCCATATTGACCATATTAGGAGCGCTGGGAGGATCCGGATTAGCACATTTGTATCACAATTATTGATTGGAGTAATTAATTAGTGGAGCGAACCGACGATAACAGCAAAAACAGCTTCGATTGCAATAATAATAATAAATAAATGACTATTTGTGACAAAAGTTTTAATATATTAGAGAATATAAGCCGATAGAAGAGAAACAAACGATAGAAGAGAAATGCAAATAATATTTAACTAACAAATGAGAGCCAAAGTATAAAGTTGTGCCGAAATCTAATCAATTGCTCACAAATATTAGACTCTGTTTTTGACCAAACCGTTGCCGAACGCTATGAAAATGTTTTTTATTTGTCAGAAACGCATAAAACAAATACCGAAAAGCGAGAGAATCATATGAAATGTGATTAATTAGAGAATCATTTCGTTTGTTTTGTTGACCAAAACTTATTAAAACATTTTCATAATTCTCTTCTTTTGTTTGAAAGCGAATAAAATACGGTTTATTTCCAATGAAAAGAATTTGTGTGAAACAATAGATTAGACTTTTTGCGAGAATATCATTTCACAGTTCATTAGATTCTTTGGGACAAGAATTTGTCTCCGGATGGCGGCCTCGACTGCGGGAGTGGTGTCTGCGGTGGAAAAGCCATTTGTCGTAACCCGTAATTTGTTGAGTCCTCCGAAGTCGGACTCGATTTCCATATTTATTGAATTCGATTTTTCTTTATTTTCAGTTTTGGTTTAAAATTTATTTCATGTAATTTCAAACCGAATTTTTAGCAAATAATCCCGTCTTTTCATATATGGCGTGAATTTAATGTCTAAAAGCAATCCAGTGTTGGATTGCTATGAGACTCGAAAGATCTGTCTCTTCGTCGAAACGTTTGTTGCATTAGAAGACAATTTTGTTGGCATCTAATGAGCGCTCAGAATAACTTGATTCCGAGGTTTGATTTGGAATAGAAATCGAATATTTATAAGGAATTAGAATATTCGTGTCAAACCTCTTGACATTTAATATGTCAAATAGATTGCCATAAAATTCAATCTCAAACCAATTGCAACGAAACATAAATCCGGACAAAAATCATTTTATCCAACCGTCAGTTCGAGAGAAAAAAGAGATACTTTCATCAAAAGGTCACCGAATTATCGAATATCTCAGAACTAATTTATCGAAAGATCAATACTTTCTTAAGCAAAACCAATTTCGCTGTAATTTTAGACGAATTAGACTTTTGGGGCCAAAGAATAAAAGTTATTTAAAATTAAAATCTATTTGAAACTAATCCGTCGCTGAGAGAGCGACTAAAGCGAACTAATGTTCCGAACATTCATTATATTTTTTTTTGTGCGAACTCAACAACAAATAAAATTAATGATAAAACTTTGGTCTCAAATCAGTGCCACTAATAATGAGAATAGGTTTTTAGTGGCGAATAAGAAAACAAATTGTGATTAAAATCGATTGTTTTGCAGCAAAATTCAAATAAAATTTGGACTTTAATTGAGTGAATAATCCTTTAATTTGTGCAAAATATTGGCATAAAGTCAGACGAAAGGGCTATAATATGGAGAGACTAATCGAAATATAATTAAATTTGCTTTTAGTCTATAAAATATAAAAAGATAACCCATTATTCGACTCAATACGGACTGCAGTTCTTCCGCAGGGATAGCGATATCGGTCTGCCCTTAGAGTGCATACGAGTCCCGGATTTTTTAAATATTGAATGAAAAGAATTTAACGAATGATCGACTCAACGAAGAATTCGATTGTTTTGCTAGCATTGGATAACTTCGTTCAAGCGATCACTTCTTTGAAACAAACGGACTGACAGTCTATTGGACACCAATTGCTGGCGAATATCAGAGACAAACAACGAGACGGCTATCCCTCGAGAGATCAACTTTGAAACGGACTAACTCTTAGATAACCGATTGCTTGGGGTATAACTGACTCGCGATTGCTCTCACTTTGGACTAACAAATGGATATTTGTGTGAATGTAAAGCCATTTATTTAAATGATTCGCAATTATGGCCGACATTGGTCTCGACTGCGGCTCCCGAGTCGCGCCATCGATGCCATTCTGACTGTGATATCACACTTGGAATTCGTTGAATATAATTATTAATTATTTTATCAATTAATGAGCAAGATGCTCACAATTAGCTCATCCAACGAAATTTTTCGGTGTTTTGTGTGTTGAAGGAATTGGACGGAATGTCGGAATTACCCTAGAATTCACTGGACCCTCCCAGGGGCGGATCGAGGAACAAAACCTTTTTAGACCAACATTGTAGAAAATTTGTAAAAAAAAAGTTAACTTAAATGATATATCTTTTATGTCTAACACTTTTTATATTACTCTAATACTTTTAAATCAAAAAATATTTTGAAATTTCGGATAGAATTTGTCCAGCTCTTAACACTTATCGTGAATTATATTGATAGCAAGATAACCAAATTGCACTTAAATATAACAAAAAAACTAATTATCCTAACTTATC
>JAQGBE010001671.1:0-10336 GCA_034698225.1 Scheloribates latipes | reverse complement strand
ACATAAATTGCTCGCGATTTGAATGAGTCGATTGCTATCGCGTAGACCCAAATAGAGATGCAGATCACGTGCGCCGACAGCGGGATCAGTAGATAGGATCCGATTATCCACGATGTGATCGTAAAGATTAGTATTCGTGACGTGAATATACTGAACCAGCCGATGAAGGACAGCACAAAACAGAGCGGACCGTCGTCTCTGCGGCGGATGGCGATCATCATCGAGAGGATACCCGATATGAGTCCAAACAGCTTCCAATCTACAACTGATAGATTGTATTGGTGTCAAAATACGAATAATATATTCATATCAAGTGATTTACTGGCTTTCCATGAGATCTGGTCGACGGTGGCGTTGTTTGACAAATGTTCGTCAAAAGTGCCAAATAATTGCAGACAAATAAGTGGAATGTTGCTGAAGAAGTCTTGAAAATACTCCTTGAACTCAGCGCCCCTTTCGAACTGATCCAGCGTGAATGTCTCCTCGTCTTTTGGTGACCGACATTCGCAGACTCTCTTCACTGAGTATAATATATTATCCAAATACCTAAAGACATTAGAATGGATTGATATCATTGAGTGTCCAAAATAGTCATTACCTCTTGAGCTGAAACAGAACCAGAAGCGAGCCTTCGATTAGCTTTTGGCAAATGTTTCTGAAGCCGGAGTCGTTTTCGTGAAGAACGGCCTTAATGACCAGGAACAGTGCGTTCAGGATTGTCGGACTGGCCATTGCCAGCACTGTTACTACGAGAGTGACGCCAATCATTTGATTTTCCTTGTCTTTTCCGACCAATGAGTTGATGTCTTGGAAGTAATTGTAGAGATAGACAGACAATCGGAACAAATAGAGTAAAAACACGATTTGGAACTTCAAAATCATTTTTACTTTTAATCAAATTAACTGATTTTAATCGATTAATTTTAGATTTGATTCAGAGTTTAGATTTAGATTTTAAAAATAATGGCAAAAAACCCAAAACAGAAATCACTTTCTGTGAAATTAGTTTTGAATTAGTGTCGAGACTTAATCGGCGAAACTTGAAATACGAGTTTATTATTCATTGAAACCCTTGATTTGTACCAATAGTCTGCGAGGAAGAGGTGTTGGCAATGAAAAAGGAATTCTATGACAATCACGAAAAGTATTCGCTGAAAGTTATTGTGTATTCAAACAGATATTTATAACTTTAAATCAAATTACATCCTAAAGTCATTAGTAAACTCATCCGAATTATAGATACAGATTCTTCTGTTTTATAGACTTGTAATTTGCATTCAATCAATTTAAATATAGATCGAGAGTTAAATTATCAATTGATTGAATCACTAAATCACTAAAACTAATTCATTTTTGTTTGATAGACAGCCATATAATTACGAATTATTTGGTTTATTAAACTACAAAGAAAAGAAATGATTGTTTTGTAAACTATGTTTTATTAAAAGTCTATAGAAATCTAAAATAAACTCTAAGATGAACATGTAAGAGATTGTGTGATAAACATGGGAAACAATGAGGTAAACGATTGTTGTCACTCTTGGTAGGGATACATTTTGTTGATGTCCTCCAACCGCTCGCCCATACCGTCAGTATTGGGCAATTTGAAGACCATATCGCAAAACTCATAGTAAATGCCATAACTCTCAGTGTCGGGCGCTTTCATCTTATATAAGACCACTTGATCGGTGAGTTTGGGTTTGCAGATGACATAACCGGAGAGGAATAGGTCGGCAGTGAGTGTGGCGCAGACCACAGTCAACACGAGCCACATATGGGTGTCACTTAGTTGCAGGTCATTTCCTTTGCTCCACTGAAAGACAAACCATAGGCCAAGAAGAGCGAAATTCTCGAGAGTGACGATCGTTAAGAACTTGAGTGGTCGGCGATACTCTTTGAGCTGGAACATTATCGGCCAAATCAGTAGAGACGGCAAACCGAAGAACAGGAACACCATTATTGCCATTGAGATTCGTTTACGAGTCGTCCACTCACTCGACTGCACCGCAAATAGGTTTGAGATTACTGTCCAAATGGTTTAGTCGGATCTGACCTGAGCTGCCGAAGTGCTGATCTGATGAGATTCGATGGCGATGTTGTAGATCCAGATACTGATGGACAGGGCGTGAATCAGAACTAATGCAATGATATAAACGCCGATTTCGGACGATATCAAAGAGAAGGCAATGACTCGCGAGACGAACAGTGAAAGCCATCCGCCGAACGACAAAATACTGGTTCCGAGGCCGTCGTCGCGACGCCGCACGGCTATCATCATCGATAACACACAGAGACCGGAACCGATGAGTTCGCCGATCACTGAAAAGAAGTCAATTTGTCGTATCATTTGTCTGACTTCAGTAGAACTCAATAATCATTAATTACTTACAGACTTGTGTTTTGAAACCCTCGGTCTTCGCCAATGTAAGCATAAGTATGTATAACTGGAGCAGAATTTGGAGAAACCCGGCGTAAAAGTCTTCGAAGAACTCGAGAACCTCTGCGTTCCTCTGCATGGAAGTCAGGTTTTCTTCCTCTTCGGGTTTGGCTGTGCGACACATGCAGATGCGCTCAGAGACATAGTGGAGAACATCCAGGTGTCTGAAAATGGACACCCGTTGTGATTCATATATCATAAGAAGAGATGACTTACCTCTTGATCTGCCACGGAATCAGAAGCAGTCCGTTCACTGTCTTAGTGCTGACGTCTTTTTGGTTGATTTGTTGGTGTTTGACGAGAGCCTCGCCGACCAAATAGCAGGCGTAAACAATCGGCGGACATATCAACGAAATGATCGATATTATGCAGAAATAAAAGTCTTGGTCCGAGTAATAGGTGTTGACTGCGTTACAGTCCTGGTATAACTTATTCAGGTATATAACCAAACGGACCAACGATAAGATCAGTAGTCTTTGGAACAAAAATCTTGAGATTAACGACGTGCGGGTCGGCCGACCCCTGTTGGCCACCTGACGGGTGGCCTCCTGTCGGGACACAAGCAAGGGATTAGCGGTACGTGTTGACAGATCGGCCATGCTGACTACTAGTCAGTGACAAGTATATCTTCGTTTTTATGATATAATCCACTTTATAAATATAAATATTTAGAAATGTTTTGAATAAATATTTTGGTCAATATTTTCGGTGAGTTTTTGGAGGACTACTGAATTCGGTAGCAAATGGAACGGAAGAAATAGTTGTCGGAGGCATTACAATAGGTTCACAGGAGAGGCTGTGCTAAGTCGTGAACGAGGTTACAGAGGTATAAGTGTGGAAATGCGGTAATCTTAATGTTAATGCAATGGTAATCATGGTAGTCGTGATTAGCCACACAAAGGGGACAGAGCTCTGAGAGTTACGAAATCAGATCAGATTAGTAGGACATGTCAGCCATTCCATCAATTACCTGGCCATCCGATTCGATAGTGTCCAGCTCGTGGTTGTTATTCGTCTGGTTGGCCATGCTCATTCACGATTGACACCGGGATTCCGATCTTGGATCAAAGTTGGGGTTCGTTTCGGTTCATTCGTCGGGAGAGACGAACCCTAAAAGGAATTTACATATCGTTTCTCTATTCAGACAATAAAGAGTGTTATTAATGGCTTGAGGTTTGATGTGTTTTGAATAGTGTTTTGGTTAGTCTTCTATCGTATCGTAATTCTGAGGGAAATTCAAGTCAAGGCTGAAGTAATGTAAGTAATGATAGTTATGTCACTCCAATTGGATTCAATTTAGAGCCAGAGATAACCCGTATTACGAGTTTTTCATCACTTCTCACACATTAGTTATTTGTAGTCCAATCCAACCAAAAAAGTCTGTTTCAGACCAAAAGTGGTCCCAAACTCTGTGGGAACCGATCGAGCGATTGGTTGATTGGCTTCACATCGTTTACCAAATTTAGAATTACTTTTTCTGCCATTTCTTTTCGCATATCATTAAATAATTTATTGCTTTTTGTTTGAGTAGAGAATTGTTTGCAAACAATCGTTTCGTTTGCTGTTATGCAACAGAATTGTCTGTAAAGGAGTATAAAATGAGTTTATTTGACTACAGTATTGAAACAGTTTTATTAAACCTAATTATAAAACGACTAATTGTAATGAAATCACAATATCTGGCGAACAATTGTCAAATGAAGTGAAATGTAATGTAAAAGATCACAAATGAGGGCTGAATTGGGCGACCAATCAATTATTATAATCCATATCTAAGTGAAGTTGTAATCAAGACATGGAAGCGCCCAAGAATTGTCTAGATTCTTCGTAGACCACGTAACTAATACTAACGGCCGGCGCCACTTTCATGAAGTTCGGGGCCATTCCTCGGTAGAGACCGAAGAAGCCTTGTGTGGACAGAATGGTGCGGAAGAGGCCGGTCATCGTGTAGTTCCTGTCGGTGTTGGCCTGAAGACGGGTTCGAACCAATGCTAACGGATAGCTGACGAGTTGGCCGCAGGTCGAGCTGATTGTGCCGCAGGTCAGCAGAACCAGAATACCCGGTCCTTCGTTGTGTTGACTTATATACAAGTTCTTTAACGTCTGGCAAACATTTGATAAAATTGTTAATTGGCTGTAATGAGCGAATCCCGAAATAGCAAGTACCTCATAAACTGCCAAATCTATGCCGGCATACGGAAGAATGCCGAGAAGATTAGGCAAGTATCCTCGGTAAAAGGTTTTGAGCCCTTCGTTGACATAGAGTTGTCTCGCACAATCAACTATTCCCCTGTATTGGCCAGTTTTGCGAAGACATAACCGAGTCTTTAGTACTTCCATCGGGTATATCACAGACTGAGAGACACCGCCGGCAATTGAACCTATGAAAGTGTAGCAAGCTCAATCAATCGAAACGTGATTGACACGTGATTTGCCACATACCGGCGAGGAATCGCTCATAAATATGAAGATCGTGGTCAGTGTTGCTTCTAATGAGGCGTTTGGCCTAAAATTGGAATCCAATAAAAATCAAAGCAATCGATCAAAGCGTTAATAACCTGTTCGTAAGCCATGAATTTGATGGCACTTTCGGGTGCGATCTTAAGGACGTTCACCCCATTGCCCCTCCAGAGCGATAGGAAGCCGCCCTCATTAACCAGGTGCTTCAGACAAATGCTCAGACCTTGAAATTCTGCTCCTCTGACCTGAGATTCAATTACAATAGAATAGAATTAGCAAATCGTTAGGCAAGTGATTGACAATAGTGTTGAGTGGATATCAAAGCCACAGTTGTATACCTGCAGAAACACTTTGAGTCTGTCGAGGGGTGCGGTGCAGGTGCGGGACACAGCGCCGGCCAGCCCTCCGGCCAGGAGGTGCCGCCACCACATTCCGTAGTTCATCGCCGCGTCGGTCGACTCATCTGAGTCTATAACCTCTTCGGTCTCGTCGGCGAACTTTTTGGCAAATGAAGTGAAATATTGAAAAATATTCAAATCGAGATTCAGACGAAGCGAGAGATGCATCGCATCGCAAACGAGTCGATCGTTTCAAGAAATAACAGGTTTATTGTCAACACTTATAGTCAATCCGATTATTACAAGCGATAGAGAAATCGCATTTAAGAGGAATTCCAATCGGATTTGCGACAAATCAAGTGATCTCTGAAAACAACTCACATTTTCATATTGAATGTCGGCATTTGTCCGGTTGTCGATCGGCACAAAACTTGTCGAACGACTGATGTAATTGTTTAGAACCAAGAACTCGATTGCGAACAGAATTTTGATCACAGTTTGTCATCAAAACACCGATTTTGACAAAAATGTTGTATAAAATAGTCGACGAAAAGCAAAGAAAATGAACGATAAGTCAGTGAAATAACGTAAACGCGAAATGAATTTCCATTAACTTCAAGGCTATATTGAAATTAAGGGCAATGCAGTGAACAAATGACAGAAGAGATTAGACTCGGAATCAAATTCATCGACTGAAATGTGAATGAAAAGACATTTAAAGACAAAGCATCGGTTCGGTTGAGACGGATGGGCACTGATTGGGAGATATTGTTCAGAGATATCAGACAATTGTATGCAAAAGTCAGTCCAATTGCAAAAGCGTACTGTAATTGAGGGCTAATATCACGAGTATTTCAGATAATAATTGTATTTACTATTAATTAATTGTTATCGACGGCAAGCCATAGGACACGACTCGTCGCACCGGTTGGCCAACAAGTGTCGGCCCATTAATCGACTGATCGGTAGTAAACAAAACGCCGGAAATTGTAAAGTTAAGCGTCTACTTGACAGTCCTGGATCATTCTTAGACTGGGCTAATTATATCTTGTCACTTGACAAGGGTATTACTGGTGAAGGAAAACAGGAACACTTCACTTCTCTGCATCTCTGCTACTGATTAGATATGCCTTTCCTCCGAGTGTTAAGCAATGGTCTCAAAGTCTGAATTATTCAAAAATCATTGGAAGGTTTTCGATGTTTGAGGCCATCTTTGGCGGACAAAACCAAATTTTCCTCGGATTAGTGATAAGACTAATGCAGTGGATTAAGTTCGGGTGCAATGTGTGTACCTTGATCAATATTTTGGCCGGAATTTTCCGCTAACATCCAAAACTATGATAGATAATGTGTTCAAATTGAATAAATTATTAATTGGCTCTTCGCTCGGATCGATGTAAATAAATATGTAATGAGTGGTAAATAAGTAAACAGTTATGTAAACGTAGTTTTGGGCTCATTTGGCGATAGACTTGATTGAAAAATAAGACGAAATGCAGTTATCGGACGGAATGTAGGAAGAGATTAGTGGACGGGAAGGCAAACAAATAGCATTTGAAGCCGACTATAGATCACGAAAAGTTGCATGATCAAGCCAATTAGTGCCAATAAGTTTGCCATATGTTCAACAGGTCTCGCATCTGATTCCGGTTCCAATATAATGGATTCAATCAGTGATGAGAACTAACCAAAAGAGATTGATTTCGCAACGATTGAGTACTCTATTGATAAAAATGAATGCAATTTATAAATGATCTATAATTTCAAGTGATTTGTTATCATTGAATTTATAACTATGCCCTTAGAAATTGAAATATGCGGTGACGTCTAAGTGGCGGCCAAATATGAAAGGTTGCATTGGAAGCCAACTATAGTCTCAGTCAGTGGACTAAACGGACTCAAATCGGACTTAATCTGAATTTATTTTGTAATCATCAATGTTTTAAATGTCAGACCTGTTCGATGTGGTCACCCATTCGTTTGACAACAGGTCTGCACCGCTTTTTCCATCAAAACAAAGCTCTTTGAATGTCTTTGATCTGTAATTCTGTCGACACTTTCCAGTGATCTGCCAATGATTGAAAAGCATTGAAACAATTGTCGGTTCGGAGTATAAAATGAGTTTATTTTACTATTGAAACAGTTATATTAAAAGACTAGTTGTAGTGAAATCACAATATCTGACAAATAATTGCCGAATGAAATGCAAAAGATCACAAATGAGGGTTGAATTGGGCGACCAATCAATTAATAAATGTATTATCGATATCTAAATGAAGTTTTAATCAAGACATGGAAGCGCCCAAAAATTCTCGAGTGTTTTCGTAGACCACATAACTAATACTGACTGCGGGCGCGACTTTCATCGCGTTCGGAATTATCCCCCGATAGAGACCGATGAAGCCCTGTGTGGCCACAATGTGCCGAAAGAGACCGATCATCGACTGATGTCTGTCGGAGTGGGTTTGCAGACGGGTTCGCACCAAAGCTAAAGGATAGCTGACGAGTTGGCCGCAGGTCGAGCTGATTGTGCCGCAGGTCAGCAGTACGCCAGTGCTCGGATGGCTCTCATTGTAATGACTTATATACCAGTTTTTCAATGTCTGTCAAAACATTTGATAAAATTGTAAGTTTTGTCTGTCAATGATCCAGCAATACCTCATAAACTGCTAAATCAGTGCCGGCATACGGAAATATGCCGATTAGGTTCGGCAAATATCCTCGGTAAAAACTTTTCAGGCCATTTTCTGCGTAGATTTGTCTTGTACAATCAACTACTCCTTTGTATTGTCCAGTATTGCGGAGACATAACCGGGTCTTTACAACTTCCAGGGGGTATATCACAGTTTGAGAAACTCCGCCGGCAAACGAACCTAAAAGTGAACTAGATCATTTCAAGGTATAATGTTTAAGGTATAATACCGGCTAAAAATCTGTCGACAATGCTGAGATCGTGTCCAAGGTGGCTTTTGATTTGCCTTTTGGCCTGAAATTACCAATCACTGTGAGATAAGCAAATCTATTGTATTGCAATCAGTGATCACCTGTTCGTAAGAGAGGAATTTGATGCCGATTTCGGGCGCATTTTTGACCACATTTATGCCGTTCCCTCTCCAGAGAGATAGGAGTCCGCCCTCATTGAGCATATGCCTCAACACAGCGGTCAGGCCTTGAAATTCTGCGCCTCTGACCTGAGATTCAATTACAATAGAATAGAATTAGCAAATCGTTAGACAAGTGATTGACAATAGTGTTGAGCGGCTATCAAAGCCACAGTTGTATACCTGCAGAAACACTTTGAGTCTGTCCAGTGGTGCCGTACAAGTGCGGGACACAGCGCCGGCCGTGGCTCCGGCCAGGAGGTGCCGCCACCACATGCCGGGGATCGTCCTCTCGTCCAACTCATCCAAAGGCTCTTCGCTTTCGTCGACGTACTATTCAATAGATGTTTGTCCTAGTTTTCGGCCACTGATTACTCACCCATAGTGTTAGCGTCGACGGTCGTAGTCTTCGGTACGGATGTACGTGTGTTCGGAGTCGGTCGGCACTGTCGGCCATGGCTCGGGTGGTCAGTACCGAAGCGTTGACAGTGTGTTGCCTCAAGTGTTGACAGTCAAGTGGCGTGTCTGGTGCCGCCACATCATTGACCAATCACCTTGCACCATGGTAGTGAGCATGCTCACTCACTCGCCTGTCAATGTTGTGTTGTGTAGTGTTGTGTTGGTAGCAGTGGTCGCGTCCTGAGTGACGATGAGTTTCATGTCCCGCAAGAAGAAGTACAAGTTCGTGGTCACTGTGCTGGTCAACGAGCTCAGTTCGGTGCCCTTCGTCAACGCTGTCCTCTTCGCCAAATGCCGACTCCTCGACGGCGGCCACTTCTGCGAGTCTTCCCGAAGAGAGGAAGTGAGAGACCATTGCGTCAAATGGGAGCACAAGTTGTCGTTCAACTGCAAAATGACTGCCAACGCCAGCACTGGTGTCCTCGAGTCGTGCACTTTCCGCGTCTCTGTCCGCAAAGTAAGGCCCGTCAAGGAGTGGTCGGCCACGTGCTGGTGGCCATCGCGTGGCGCTCACCGCAGGCGCTGGTCGTTAGTGGTTAGTGCCAGCGCTCGAACAGCTGTTGATTACCGCGGATGAGCGCCACTCAGCTGATGGTCGACCACCCGAATGGCCTGATTGTGTCCATAACTGTCTGTCCGTAACTGATCTATCAATTTGTGTGCATAGGAGTCAAAGGGCGGTCGTTCGTACCACAAGTTAGGCTTCGCGGATATAGATTTGGCCGAATTCGCGGGCGCGGGACTTACCACAAGACGGTACCTATTGGAAGGATACAACACGAAGCACAGACAGGACAACAGTACACTCAAAGTCTCTATCGATATGACACTACTCGAAGGCGATCCATGTTTCAAGGCGTAAGTGGGCCACCGCTGGCCACCGATCCCCCGCTGGCCACTCACTGGCCTCTGTCTGCCATTCATGCACTCGACGTCAGACTCGTTGCTTATACCGTTAATCTTGACACAAGACCAGTCATTATCACTGTAAAGATCCTTAATTGCTTTGGAAGAGTTAATTGTTTTGTTTTGTATAATCAATTGTCTGATAGCTGTAGTGCAGTCGAATCGAGTTGAGTGCAGCCCTTCAATGCCCTTCAAGTGTGATTATTTTAGCAAGCTCACTTTCCTCACTCATTAATGGCAGCGGTAATTGCATGAGTGGTGCGTCTGTAGACTGCAGTGTTTGTCTACGTCTACGGGCGCACAGGTCGGCCACAGTGGAGGGCAATCGCCCCTCACATCTGCCAAATCTAATCAGCCCTCAGTTCATAACACCAGCCAATGCTTTGATTTATACAAATGACTGATAATTATTGCAATTATTGAATTGAATTGATATTTATTTTTGTGCCATAATATACACAATCTTTGTTGAAATCCGATAATTAATTTATCGGATGTTTCGGAGCCTTTTTGTCTGCAATTGTGTTGTTTGTTGTGTTGGGGTTGAGGCCAACGATCACATGAATGGCACGAAATGTATTCAATTGTTTTTTGCTCACATGAGCCGCACAGGGGATGATCTAAGGCTGTGCTCA
>JAQGBE010001670.1:0-10337 GCA_034698225.1 Scheloribates latipes | reverse complement strand
GAAGACAAAACTATATTTGATGTGAATTACAATCAATTGATTACCGAATATAAGTGTTATTAAAATCGATTCATTGAATGATAACATAATTGCAATTAATTAACTGCGATTAGCATCAGATAAATGACAACACAATAGATCGCAAATAACAAATCGATATCAAATCACAATTTATTTTTAGAAAAGTATTTAATATGTAATATAAGATTACTTTAGCCAAAGATAACGTTCAAAAGAGTTAAGTTAAAATATCATTAATTATTTTTCATCGAATCCAAGATCCAGTTCATATAAAACGGCACGTATTCAGCAAACGCCACTTTATCACCACAATTCTCACTCGTCTTTTCGCCCGCACCGTAAATACCGATGAGAACAGCCTTTCCATTGACGTACTGCCAGACCGGACTACCAGAATCACCCTAACAATGAAGTATTAAACCTACCAAGAAGCTCTACCATGACATGAGAGCTTAGCCCGCAAGTAAAATAATTGATAGGATGAATTACGAATTTGGACAATACAAATTCCAATTTCAATTTATTGAGTTTTTAATGCATATTTTTCATAAGATTTGGCAGATTTAATGCATTTTTTAATTATTTTGAACCGATTGTTTGAATTCAATACAATTTAGTTTGTAATTGTTTTTGATTATTAACTAGGCCTGCCCGTTAAGGTGAGCCCGTCACTATTTGTTGAAAGTTTGAAAATTTCACGCATCAGTAGTAATTCTCAACAATAGTATACTTTCAAAGTCATATCTTTATCATGATAGATCACAATAGATAACCCTAACTAAAGTGGTTAGAGATTTTCAAACTTTCTTAACTAACCATTATTGCGGACATACAAACAAACATGAAATAAGTTTCAATTAGGCATATAATTATTGACAACGACTTCCGATATCTCCGATCAGTCCAAATGTTGACTGATTTATGCATAAAGTGTTAAATTTCTTTGAAATATCGCTAGATTGTACTATTATTTAATGATTTGATAGCTATTTGTTTACATTACTGCCTATTTCATAAACTTATTCAAATTTTAATCCAATTTTCAAAAGTAAGGAGCTAACATTATCCTTACTACAGACTCTGTAGACTCTAGTAAGGAGCAGAACAAAATTGGCCAAATTAAGGAAAATCCTTACTAAGTAAGGAAAATCCTTACTAAGTAAGGAGATCTGGCAACACTAGAGATAACATGACTTGTGTGACATCAGGTTTCGCTTAGGGTATGCATCAAACAATTTTGAACGTTTCATGCAATGGAAAGTTAATAAACTTTTATAAACAGCTGTTATTCTACAGATATTGCGAATACATAATTCAAACGTTATCCCTACGAACTTTTACCTATTATTATTTTGAGCATAATCATGGCTATTTTGTTGACAAGCACTTTACGACATGGCTCTCATCAAATTTGGCCGCTCTATATCGCCCGATGGCACTGACGACTATTACCAGGTTAATAGTCTATGCCTTCCGGACAACAGCACTCAGATGAGTGACGACCAAAGAGCTTACTATAGCGGGTGGGGAATGAAAGACAGTAAACCACATAAGACGTTACAAATTGGCCTGGTTTACACCAAGAAACGAGAGAAGTTCGGTTTTAACATGTATCTGGTCAAGATTAAGGGTTGCCAGGTCAGTATGACATTGTGATTTAGACATGATCATCTTGTTTATCTAATTGTTAGGGCGATTCTGGTGCTCCGGTCTGGCAATACGTCGATGGAAAGGCTGTCCTCATCGGTATTAATAGTCATAATATTGACAAACGAGTGATGGATAATTGTGCCTCGATCAAGCTGGTCATGTATGTGCCGTTCTACAGGAACTGGATCATTAATACAATTAAAGAGAACTGAACAAGATATTTTAACTAAACTATTTTAAATTTATATCGATAAACCATAGAATAATATTTTACCAAGATAATAGAGATTGTCGTTATAATAATGATTGATTTTATTGTTAGACTATTAATTAGCGAAAATGGAATCAAATTGAAAATTAAAAATGAAGTCCAATACACCTTGCTCGTTCAGGGACCAATTAGAATCGAAGGGCGTCAAATCAGTGCAATGCTCACACATTTACGCCCATTGATTCAATGAGTTATCATTGGGTCCGCATTACCGCATTGTTATTCAGTTGCATAGAATTAAAATTTTCCTTTAGGGCCCTGAAGTCTCTGAAGTATTTTTGCTGATCTGTTAGATTGATTTTGAATGTCTGAAATTTATAATTGTCTTGTAAACAATAAATTTGGAGCATCGGTGTCATTGTCATACTTGTCATTAACCGGTCGATATCAGTGATGTCGCTTCCATTTGTTTCGATAGTGAAGTCAATGATTGCATTCAAAACACTCTTAGAATCGGGTCTTTGTTTGTATTGTTTGGCCAAAACTGTCAAACATTTGCCGAAATAAGTCAAAAGACAGCGTAAATTAACATTCACTTCATCATTATCATCATTATCTTGCTGTAATTGGACTTGTGTTGTATCGAGCCATGTTTGCCAATCTGACGGCTCGATAGCCCTGAATCGAACAATGTTTTTATTAAAATTCATATCAACCTAGATCACCTACTTAGCTAAATCCGATGGAAGTGGTAGTGAAAAGCCAGTTAGTTCCAGAGCAATCATAGCCAGGCCGTAGATGTCGGCACTCAAGTTGTAGGTTCGGCTGTGGAACACCTCGGGCGCCATAAATTTGAGAGTTCCTACTCTCTGTGTGTGACTGGACATCAAGTGTATTTTGGACATGTTGAAATCACAAAGCTTGATATGATGAGGACCGGGCTTGTAGTTGATCAGAACGTTGGAGGGCTTGACATCTCTGTGAATGATTGTCTTCTCGTGCAAGTAGTCCAGTGCTTGGGCCAACTCACTGACCAATGTCAGTGATGCACTGTACTCGCTTGTTGACAATGGCGAGCCTGGCTCTCTTTGGAACTGTTTTGGCTTGACAACCTCAATGAAGTGCGCAAGGTTGTCATCGCAAGATTCCATCAACATGTGAATGTTGTCATCGTCGTCTACCCAGGAGTCGAATAGGTTGACTATCAACTCGGAATTCAGCGTTTTCATGAGCTGGATCTCTTTGAATGTGACCTCCCGAACATGGTCATCTAATAAGGTGATCAATTATGTTCTGATTATAACATCAGCTCAACAAATGCTAACTTACCAGGCAATGTGATCTTCTTGCAGGCGCACTCTTCACCAGTGTCCTTCCGCCGAAATAACGATACTGTGCCCAACGAGCCTGATCCGAATAGCTTGATGAATTTATATGATACACCAGTAGTCAACATGGATGAGCTGGCCATTTGATCAACAAATAGCTAATATTCACGCGACGGACTGCGTTAGAAATGGTCGTCAACCCTAACGATTATGGAAACTGTTCAGATGCTATAATGTTTCAATAGCTAAATAACGGCTTTATAACGGCAATAAATTCCAATCAACCTAGCAACGTAATCAGTTGCATTGAATCTTTAATGTTTCAATTGACAATCGTTGTTTATTTATATAAATGAAACCGAGACAATAATCAGCTAGAATGAATAGATGAAATTTGATATAGTATTTCCTATAGTGACCTGACTCTGGCAACCAAAATGGAGTTTTTATTAAGTTACAGAATACTGGATTATCTTGATGAAAGTGTAAGGAAATGCTTGCGCTATGTTTACATATCCAACGATGATTACAGAAGATATGCTATTGTGGTGACCGAAGAAGACAAGGTATATGTGTTCGGCGATATAGTCACCTTAACAACGAAGACAGTGAGCGATCGGGATGAGTCCTGGGAGTATCATCTGATCGGTGAGCTGAGCGACAAAGGTGTTTGCGATATCTACCATTGTGATGATTGTTGGTTCGCCCGCACACACAACAACCGGGTGTACAGCTGGGGCCGCAACGACCATGGTCAAATGGGCCGTGGCTCTATACTGCCCATAAATCAGTGTCTTGAGATAGGCGAGATAGAGGCGCTGGCCAATCAACATATTGTGCTCATAAGCATCTCATCCAACCACTGTCTGGCTTTATCAAGCATAGGAGAGCTGTTTGCCTGGGGTCACAACCATGGCCATCAGGTGTCTTACGAGTCCGATGACAAATATGTGCTGACACCACTCAAGATAAACATGGCTCACAAGTTCAGGTTCGCCCAGTGTTGCTCAAACTCATCGCTGGCCATCACCACTGAGAATGAGCTACATTGTTGGGGTGAGCGCGGAATGTTCAGCTTGCCAGAAATTGTTAAGAAGGTCACCAGGAATGTGCAAATTGCACTGATGGTCAACTACAAGCTGGTCCTACTCAAGACAAATGGCACGTTAAACATCTACACTAATTATAACCAAATTACAAAGACACCTTGCCAGAAATTGAGATACATAGATGAAGTTATAACTGAAATTATCGCTCTGGATAAGAGGCATTTCTATTGCATCAGTGCAAATAAGGTTTACATGCTGACCATTCACAACATGCTGATTGAAGATGACTGCGTCGACTTAGACGGTCTTCACGTAGACCTAGCTATTAAACAGAAGGCGATCGGAATGTTCGAAACTGACAATGATCAAATTTACTACAATAAGCTAGAATATATGCCGAACAATGAAGTGATTGTGCAATTGAAGCGATGGCCGGTTCATTACCCGGCACAACAGCAGTCATTTGCGTTCGATGTGGACAAGTTTCGCTTCTTCCACGACTTGGCCAAGAACTTGAACACCGAAGTCAACTGCTATTATGTCAGCAGTGAGACCCTCGATATGTTCGACGTCTCGTCACAGCCGCTCACCGACAGGTACTCTGTGCTGATCGCCCTAAACAACGGATCGGTGTATGCGCACGGATTCAACTACCATGGCAAACTTGGCCTTGGTCACCAGCACAGAGTGAACAGTTTCGAGGTCGTAAGTGAGCTAGATCACATTGGTGATATTGCTGACTTTGTGGAAGGCTGGAAGTGCATGTTTAGTGTTACAAAGATGGGCAGGGTCTATGGTTGGGGTCTCAATGATCATGGTCAACTTGGGGACCGAGAGGAAATCGACTTTTGGGATCTGGCCACCGGTGATGCCGCCTATGAACCAGAACAAATAAGCCAGCTTGCTGATATTGTCCAACTGAGCTGCGGCTATGAGCACTGCCTGGCGCTCACTTCTACAGGTCTGGTCTTCGGTTGGGGCGGCAATGACAAAGGACAAGTCACCAGGCTCAATGATAATCCAAAGATTGTGACTCCATTTCACCTTGGTCACGATTTTGGAATCAATGAAAAGATCAAGTTCATTCATTGCAATCAATACAAGTCATTCGCAGTCACTGTGCATGGTCAGGTAAATCTATGGGGCGATGGACTAGATTATGGTCATCAAGAGATCACCTATCCTATTGTCATTGGACTGACTAATATAACCAAGCTATTTATAGGTCAGTATTTCACGTATTTCTTGAATGAAAGTGGACAAGTTTATAATATTAAGCATCACGACGATCGCAAAATATATAAGAAAGTCAAATGCGATATCAAGCCGACAGACCTTATGACATTGGACGGCATGTATTTTGCCTTCGAGAGTGAACAAGGTGTTTATCATGATGCGACAGGCATGCAATTGACCAAGAAGAACTATATCAATTTTTACGAGTACTACATGAGATGTCATCGAATCCCACACAAGACTATTCACATGACTAAAGAGGGCTATCTTAGATCACACTCAAGCAATACAATGGTGAAATGGAATTGAAACTCAAGCTCAAAAATGTGTTCGACAACATATTCAAGAAGAGATTCACAGATCGTGTCAAGATAGGTGCCGGTCAGTTCGGTGCTGTATTCAAAGTGGTTGATAATCTGACTCAGCTAGAGTCAGCCGTGAAGAGAATCACCATCAAGAATGGTAGGTAATCAATCACCATGGTCAATCTAATATATTGTATCTTGCAGCTAACCACATGCACTTGATAACCGACGAGATCCAGATCCTGTCCAAGGTCAAGTCGGAGCATGTGGTCAACTACCTGACCGCCTGGATAGAGGGCAAAGTGGAGAACCAGGTGAGGATGGACAACTTCGCCTTCATCCAGATGGAACTGTGCCACGACAGTCTCAAGAATGTGCTTGTGCTCAAGTCCGACTCGTTCGGCAATGGTGGACTGGCCTTGCTCGAGTTCTGGGTCTCCTGTCAAATGATGCTGGAAATAACCGATGGACTCGACTATCTTCACGGCCAGAGTCCGCCACTACTCCACCGCGACCTGAAACCGGGCAACATCTTGATCAAGTACACTGATCATGGTAAAATGCTAAAAATTGCGGACTTTGGATTGTCCCGGTATATCGGCATGGTAGGAAAAAGCCAGTCTGTTGGCGTAGAAAAAGCTGGCTCTTCCAGCCTGACCAGAGCTGTCGGGACCAAAGACTATATGGCGCCCGAAGTGGTCGATGGCAAGTATGACACCGCCGCTGACGTATACAGCCTTTCGGTTATTGCGATGGAGTTGTGTGACCTCAAGTAACTCTATATTCCATCACCTGATTACACCTTGCTAATTATTGTTCTTCATACAGATGTGATGACCCTGAAAAATGCGTATTTAATAATGAAAATAGGCGTCTGATGAGCTTGATTAACGATCAGATGCATGCTCACAATCCAATCAATAGGCCCGACTGTGCCTCGATTATTAATCAAATCAAACGAATTTCAGTAAATATCGACAAGGTGAAGGCTAGTTTTGAAACACTGTGTCTAAATGACACTGTGCACGATTTTTACAAGAAATTCACCCACAGAAAATTGGCAAACTAAATAATTATCTTGTTGTATTATCATATGATAGTTCAGCAAAAATAGTCAAATAAATGCTCAAAATACTTGATTCATGCTTGTGTTTTGAGTTATTAACAAAGTGATCTGCCATCCAATTTTGCTAGTTTGCATTTGTTGACCTTTTGAAGTTGGCTCGAAATATGCATGCTCATAGTGTGAGGCAGCATTCTGGTTCAAATCCTTAGTGTATTTGTCTTGAAAATCATTCTATAATTGCACCATGCCAAATTTTCGGTCCCAATCGTGACCATTTATGAAGTGTAGATTGTATTATGTTTCATGACTTGGTTAGTTTAATAAACAAACGCGATAGAAATGTGAGAATCTGCCAAGATAGATGTGGTTAAAATAATAATTGAAATTATCGTATATCACCAAATAAGAACGAAACTGATTGACCATGAACAGTTGACCAAAGAAAAGCACACATTCCGTTTGGCAATTCGCTGTTTTAATGATGTGACCTGGTTGACAAACACATATTACCAGGGTGAAACTTTTAAGTTTTAATCTACTTACCAGAGAGTTGAAACATTGGAAAAAATGAAAATTGCCGCATTTCTACATGTTCTCTCCAATAACTTTCTATAAATTATGACGACTTATGACTACTGATTAATGATTGAATGTTTACAAAACAAACTGAAATAAATATAGTCATAATTTATAGATTGATATTGAAGATAACATGTAGAAATGCGGCTAGTTTGATTTTTGCCAATGTACAACTCTCTGCTACCTACTTTGAATCTCAAAATCAATCTCAATGAATCACCAAGATTACATGTGTTCAATAGAGTTCAATAGTTTGTATGATTTGTTTGCTTCTAAGACAGAAGACGCCATTTGAATAATTACCAGGAATATTGTGCAGATCACCAAGGACACATAATAGAATACAAATGATATAATCAAAGGCACTGGCACAAATATAGCCGTTTGCAAGAGTAGAATATTGGATGAGCTGATGGTCAGCCAAACAATAAGCAAGAATTTCGACCAATAAGTAGTGTTGTATTCATTGATCTCTCGGTAGAGGGCGCCGAATGAATGAAGAGTTTTCCCGACATTTATGTAATGTTTGTTTCGACTGATTTCTACTAAACGATTGTTCAGATTCTTTACCATAAGTTTGAGATATTGGCAGAGAATACAGAAGTAAATGCATTGATAGCCGAATGTATTGCCGTAAATGTGGGCTCAATAGGATAGGAGTATAGCGTTGGGCACACCATAGACCAGGGTATTGGCTAATGTAGTATAGATTGAGAATGAGACCAGGATGAACGAGCAACTACACAGTGCGAATGGAACTAGATTGTTGGATTTCATTAGCTTGAATAGTTTTCTTGATAAATGGGTGAGTTTCAGACTATCTTGCTCACTGAAAAGTGATGATTTGAACATGGTAGCGAATGGACGAAGAAAGGTGGGTTCGATACCATGCTTATGGTTCAAATAATAGACCAGTTTGGACAATAAGTTACTCGTGGCAAATGCTGCAAAATATATGCTCAAATAGGTTTTGGTATTGTGGTAATAATGGCTGACATTGCCAACGATCATCAGCAGTTCATCTTGCTCATCATCAAGCACAAGTGAAATTGTCCTCTGAGCCAAAAAGATCAGGTTTGTGATCAATACAACAACTGGGTGATTTATCAAATGTCTTTTTTGCTTCTGATTCGAGTAAGGTGATAATGGCAAGCCAATCTGATAGAGAATATCAAAATTTTGCCTTGCTAATTTACCAAGTTCTATTGAATTCACCATGTTTCACAAATATCTTGTTACGCAAAATTTGAAACCTTAAATGAACTAGAAAAACAATATAATAACAATATACGAGGTTATAACATTTATCTTGTATGTATTTTTCATACTGTTTATCTAGGTCTATTAGACAACTAAATTTAGCCTAACGTTATGCAATGATCTTTAATGATCTTGTTCTCAAATGAAAATTATCGTTTAGATATTATTTGTTAAATTATATACTTTAAATGTAATTTATTTCATGTTTGTCTGTTTGTCTGTTTGTCTGTGTGTCCGCAATAATGGTTAGTGTGAAAGTTTGAAAATCTCTAATCACTATCGTTAAAGTTATCTATTGTTGATTTTCAAATGTTAGACTTTGAGAATACACTATTGTTGACAATTACGATTGTTGCGTGGAATTTTCAAACTTTGAGCCATTAATGACGGGCGCGGCCTCCTTAACGGGCAGGGCTAGTACGTATTAAATGATATCTTTTATAATTATATGCTTTAAATGTAATTCATTTTTTGTTTGTTTGTGTGTCCGCAATAATGGTTAGGCAAGAAAGTTTGAAAATCTCTAACCCCTTTAGTTAGAGTTATCTATTGTTGATTTTCAGACGTTTAACTTTGAAAATAGACTATTGTTGACAATTACGATTGATGCGTCAGATTTTCAAACTTTCAGTCAATAATAACGGGTTCTACCGACGGGTTCGCACTTTCTACCTAACGGGCCACGGGCCTAACGGACAAAACTATAATGACGTGCTCACCTTGACGGGCAGGCCTAGTTAAATACTTTAAATGAAATTCATTTATCTGTTTGTTTGTTTGTTTGTCTGTCGTTTCGCAATAATGGTTGAGTTACAAAGTTTGAAAATCTCTAACCACTATCGTTGGGATTATCTATTGTTGATTTTCAAATGTTTGAATTTGAAAGAATACTATTGTTGAAAAAGACAACAATTGCGTGAAATTCCAAAACTTTCAGCCATTGAATAACGTGCAGGCCTAGTTGAATTAAATTTAGAATTGAATACTTCTGTAATTCGAAAACGATTTGTGTATTGAATCGATTGGGTGATCTCTCATCAGATAATGCTATCAAAAGTCAATTATATTCCTATATTCGGTAATCAATTGATTATAATCAGACATGCCGAATAGGGGGGGATTCCTAAACCCCCCCTAAAGGCGAAATCTTGGAAAATCCCTCTTTAGACAAGGTCCGAGAAATAGCAAATCCCCCCCTTTGCATCGATTTTTCCCGTGATTTTTCCAAACTTAACTGGATTTACACTGGATTTAAACTAAATTTAAACTGAATTTAAACTAAATTAACAAGATTTAAGCTTAATTAAGTTTAATTAAGTTTAATTATTGCTTAAATCGGCTTAATTTAGCTGAATTAGGCTATTCCAAGCTTAAAAACAGCTTATTTAACTGAATTGCCCCTATTTGCCCTCGTTACGTTTTTTCTGGACGTACTTTGGTACTTCAAAACCCATCAAAATCCCCCCTCTAGAGCCACAAAAATCCTTAACATTGTTTCCTATGGGCAAGGCAAAATCTACCCCCTAGCGGTCAAGTCATTCGGCATGCCTGATAATAATTCACATCAAATATGGTTTTGTCTTCAGTTTCATCGCTCGCTTTCACTATTGGCTACGAAACTGAGACAAAGAT
>JAQGBE010001669.1:0-10338 GCA_034698225.1 Scheloribates latipes | reverse complement strand
ACCATTGCTGACCACTCGCGCCCATTGACAGCCACAACAAGCCATTCCTCAGTCCGTTCTCTCACTTCCGCCCATTCACTCACATCCGGTGACACTCATCCCGCAAGAAGTGACGCCAATCAACCAAATGGTGCCCATTCCGGGTCCTATTGGGGTTCAGGCGACGCCAGTGGCCGCAGCAGTGGTGTCGCCTTCGAGCGGTCACTTGACCACACTTTACAGCACAAGCGATGACTATTTGGCCGCCTGTGAGTGCATCTCTTCGCCCGAACAGCACTCACAACACTCACAGCACAGCCAACCGCTGCCGAGCGGACAGCCCAACAAAAAGCGCAAGATTTCGGACAAACAGAACACGAGTAATGCAAATATGATGAACGGAGGAGTGGTTCACATCAAGCAAGAGCCGGACGGCCTCTCGCCTGAGCCCAACTCGTCGAACAACAATCTGCACACAACCACTTCGATGATAGCGCCCGGCGATGACGAGTTCTTCGAGTACGGGCCCGACGGACAGGTCTATCTGGACTCTGTCTATCAGTGTATTCGCTTCCAAGTGTTCCAACCGAACCCGTTCTGCACGTTATGCGACGCCTCTCTCAAAGAATTGTGAGTTCCGTTCATTGGTTAGGTCTGACAAACGACCGATTCGTGTCTGTCGGTAATCAATGACCAGTTTATACCCACTTTTATCAATCGTTTGAATATCCATTCAATTGAGTTCAGTTCATTTTACTTTCCCACAACTTTAAACTTCACCCACAATGGCTCATTGAGTCAAACTAGTGATTTGTGAGCAAGATCATATTGATCATATCGATAATACGGCTCAATGTCCTGACCATCAGTTCTGACCCTATTGTGCGTCCGTTGCAGACCTGCGCCCAACTATAGGGTCGACGCCGACAAAGGCTTTAACTTCAGTAACGCTGACGACGCGTTCGTCTGCCAGAAGAAGAACCACTTCCAGGTGACGGTTCACATCCAACCCATCGGAGAGCCGGTCTATGTTAAGACTCCCGAAGGCATTAAGAAGATCGACAGCTTTTACCTCCACTTCTATGGCGTCAAAGTGGAGTCACCGGCGCAGACAATCAAAGTGGAACAGTCGCAAAGTGACCGGAGCAAGAAGGCATTCCACCCGGTCCTGTAAGTCTGCCTCTGTTTGCTTGTTGTCGATAGTTGTCTGACCACTCGATTGTCTCCACTGACCGATTGCAGAGTGGAGTTGTGTCCGGATCAGGTGTCGAAGACAACAGTGGGTCGGTTGCACTTCAGCGAAACCACTTCGAACAACATGCGAAAGAAGGGTAAACCCAATCCGGATCAGCGCTACTTCTATTTGGTGGTCGCACTGCACGCACACGTCGGGCCCGACCAGTCCTACCCGATCATAGCACACGCGTCCGAACGGATCATTGTTCGGGTCAGTAGTGAAACCGCATTTCACTCACTCTTTGTGTCACACATTCAGTCCTTCCGTCTGTTTTGACGATCACTCAACCGATCGAAAGCCGCAACTATTCTGATCCCAATCTATGTCTGTTTGTCTTAGGCGTCAAATCCGGGTCAGTTCGAGAACGACATCGAGTTATCATGGCAAAAGGGTCACTCGCCTGAGTCCATATATCACGCCGGGAGGGTCGGCATCAACACCGACCGCCCGGACGAGTCTCTGGTGGTCTACGGCAACGTGAAAGTGACGGGTCATATCATACAGCCGTCCGACAAGAGGGCCAAACAGAACATCCAAGAGTTGGACACTAAGGAGCAGCTGAAGAACGTGCAGAACATGCGTATCGTTCGCTATCAGTTCACTCCTAAGTTCGCCAAAGAAGTCGGACTCACCGACAATGAGATCGACGGAACCGGAGTTTTGGCACAAGAGGTGCAGCAAATACTGCCCGACGCGGTCAAAGAGACCGGAGATGTGATACTTCCCGACGGGGAGACGATTGAGAACTTTTTGGTTGTAAATAAAGACAGAATATTCATGGAAAACGTGGGCGCAGTGAAGGAGTTGTGTAAAGTGACCGACAATCTCGAGACCAGAATCGACGAGTTGGAGCGCATCAGCACTCAGCTCAACAAAACCAAGATTACAAGCCATGACAAGTTCAACCGATTCGACTCTATCAAGAGTGTCGTCTCCACCTCCAGTATCGCCAGCGGAAGCACTTTTACCTCCAATTCAAAGTAAGACCTGTTCCGAGACAACGATGTCTCGAATCTTGTGTTTGCCGTCACTATCACTGATCTAACCATTTATTGTCTGTCTTTGCCCTTCAGTTACGTCCGCCGGACGTGTAATAGGCATCACAACCATCACAAGCACCGGCACCACAACAGCCCCTCAACGCCCACATTCTGCACAAACCGGTTCATCCAAACAATTATTATGGTCTTAGTTCTAATTATGGCCTTTTGGTGAGTCAACTCTTGTCGAGACCACTGCTGACCAGTGCTGACCACTCGTTCCATCGCTTGCAGTCTGGCCTCAATCGCCACTCTATACGTCCTGGAATACCATCGTCGCCATAGCCATCAGTTCCCAGACCAGGTTCAGACGCATAGCAACTCTGGCGCAAAGGGTCAGAACCAGAGCCCATACCCTGTGGTGACCCACACTTCGGACCACTCATACAATCCGCTCGTTGTATATAACCCATCGCTGAGCCCATACTCTCAGCCGCCATATGCGGTCACTTCGCCGCCCTATCACGAGTCGCACCCGCAGTCAATCATCCAGTCAACGGACAAACGATACAATCCTAATAGGGGTCAGACATACCGCACATCCGCACCAGTGATGGTTCGATGACTAACTCAATTGTCTCTCCACTTGCAGACAAAACTCAGGGCGTAATGCACTCGAGTCCGAGCCCAGTGTCGACCCGTTCGCGACCCACTTCTATACCAATACTCAAACCGCAAGTGTTGGGCATTCCGTACACTTGTCTGGAGATGAATGCAGTGATGTCTTCGTGTCAGACCCACTGTTGCAGTGATAGTACGGCTCAGACCAAACGGAGCACTACTTCGACGCAATCGACTCCGCACTCGACTTACGTGTCCCACAACGACAACAGTCTGTCCAACCATAAGAACACTGACTCCAGTACTTACGGACACGACGTTTACGATCCGTATTCTAAGGCCCGGATAGTTCCGGAGACGCCGAACGGTATCAGCACTGACCAGCACCCGAACACTTTGCACAGAGAGGTGGACACCGACCCGACGGCTGTCTACAACTCGACCAATGACTTTGATGTCGGCCGGCAGTCAACGGCCGACGCAATCGACACCAAAAAACGAGTGGACGAGTCGTTCGCATCTAAATACGGATCGGTTGACCTCCAGAGTCAGAACGAGTACCAGAAGGAGCACTCGAGGGAGAAGAGGGGGACCAGTGGTCAGAACCCGAAGAATGCGGTCAATTCTGTGCCGCAGAAGGATTTGTCCAAATCGGTGGACACAATAAAATTGATTGAATTGAATGCGACGATCGGTCGGCAGTACTGCCAGACCTTGAACTGCATTCACGGCTCGGGACCCAAATTCAATTACTTGATCCCTCTGTCCAAGTATATGGACATGGAGTACGTGACCCTCCAGTTCGGGTATGCCCTCATCTGTCTGTCTGTATGCGACCTCTAGCTAACCACACCCTGTCCTCCACCCACAGCCTGAACCAGCACATGAAAGTGGATCACTGCCACAGTCAGGTGCGGCCGACGCTCTGTCCGAGCGCTGCCGACGGCGCCGACAATATTCCTCAATCGATGCACAGCTCGAGTGAACACATTCTGGTGCCCGAACTGACGCCCAACTGGCGAATACCGATCGGTCTCTATCTGAGAAGTGCTTTCATATTCCGAGTGCTTTCGCGCGATTCGTTCGAGTCGTCGGTGAGTATTGCGATCGAGTGGTCGCGTCCTGTCGTAAGCCTAACCCTATTCTTGGTCTTTGTCTCCAAAGCCATGCAATTTACCCGAATCTCAGTCCGGAGTCTCGTATATCGAATACAAACTCGAATTCTACCGCAAATGTGACAAATAGTGTGATTGGAGTCATGTGTTGTGAAGACCTGTGCGGACACTCATCGCAGACGACAGACATTCCGTCCAACTCTACGGCAGCCGAACAACAGTTTCCGACAGTTATATAGAAATCTATTTAAATGTGAATATAATATAAGTATTGTTTGGAAGCAAACGTTGATTTACTCGTTGTTTAGTATGATTTGGGGCACAACTGACTCAACCCGTCCTAAGACTGCAATACCGAACCGATGTCTCCACTAATCTCTTAACGTATTCTCCGATATATTATATGATTATTGACTTTATATGAGTTTTACTGTTGTTTATAGATTTGAATTATAATTACAAAAACCATTAAACGATTGAATGCAATAAAACATTATTTTCATCGTTCGTAACATTTTATGATTCGCTTAATAACTAATTGTGTCTTATATTTGCTGAGAAAGTCATCAGTGATTCGCATATTAACTAATTGTCATTAATTTAAAGCCGTGTTTAATAATGGCAATCAAATATACAGGTTTCTATTCAACTTCACCTTCACCTTTACACCTATACCTCGCTAACTGTAAACTGTATAGACTCGCAAAAGCTATTGCAGTGAAGCGTTGCATGTATTCAGTCTATGGCCCCTTCAATGTATGCTTCACTGCAATGCTCTCCGGCTGTGATGCAAAGTGGTCTCAGAGGGGCCATAGACTTGACATATGAGGCCTTCACTGCAATACCTCGTCGTTTGACGATTCAATCGCAAAAGCAATTCAATCGATAGACAAACAAATTATTACAAAAATCAATTCAATTATAAATTGGTTTAAATGAGTTTCACTCCAATCGAATGATGTCTTCAATGATTAATTAATGGTTTATTGATTCGAAAAATTAAGTCAAATCAAAAGGAGTTTCGCTTTAAATGAATATATATAGAGAAGGAAAGAGAGAGAGAAAGAGTATATAAAACAAATCGATTCGAGGGTTAAGTTATTTAGTTTATAATCAATGAGTTAATTAATTATTGATTTTATCATAAATATTACAAAAATTATGTGATTTATCATTCAAAGAGATCTTTGGGCCCGAAATGAGTGGCCACTGAGTGGACAGTCGTTTAGTGGCGACTACTTCTGTGGTCGCGCTCTCTCTCCCGATCCTTATCGCGGTAGCGGTCAGACTCGTAGTGTCTGTCGTCGTAATGTCGGTCTCGACTTCTGTCCCGATAGTCGCGTTCACGACTGCGCGACCGGTCTCTGCGGGACTTCTCCCGACGGGACGAGCGCTCGTGCGACCGGTCTCTGCTGCGCGGCCTGTCTTTGCGTGAGGACGGGTTGCTGTACGACTTGGTCTCAATGCCGTGCAGAGTGTCCTGCAGTGAACTGATCAGGATTTTGCAGCGCTCGTCGTTGGCCACCTTCGACTGCTTGATCAGCGATATGGCGGTCACCAGCGTCTCGATGGCCTGCGGGAAGTCGCCTGAAGGACAGGGAGTCAGACAGTGAGACAACCGAGACAATGCCAGCACAAGTCATATACAGACCAGAAGAGGCGTCATTGACGGCCCGCGCGATCGCAGAACTCGAAACGTTCTTATTCTTGGCCATAATCTCCTCGAACTCTTGTTCGCTGATCTGCATCTGGACCGGCATCTCCATGGCGGCCACCGGTCCCCTATAGTCTCCGTGGCCGTACTGGACGGCTCCGGGAGGCAGTCGATTGCCGAACTGATCGGTCTGTTGCTGAGGCGCCAGAGCCGTGTGATGTTGCGCTTGGAAGAATGACGGGTTGATGTGCGGCGCCGGGCCTGAGTGCGGGGGAACGGGTGGCATACCTGGCACTGGACCTGAGAGCACGCGGTCAATACGCTTGGCCAGAAAGCGAGGCGAGAAATAATTACCAGTGAAGTCGTTCGTCGGAACTCTTTGAGGCATGACTTGGTTCTGCTGGGGTTGGCCGGGCTGTGCCATTACCATCTGCTGCTGAGGCGGGCCGTGCGGGTGAGGCTGGTGGCCGTCCTGTGCCCACTCGGGAGGCATCGGTCCACCGGAGTGAGCCATTTGAGAGCGGGGGTCGCTCTGAGTGCTGGGCCCGCGAAGAAGTGGCTGCTGTGGCATCGGACCTCTTGGCTGCTGCGGTGGTAAACGCATTAGCGGCATGTTGCCCATGGGCGGCGCTCCCGGATGCATCGGTGCCGGCGGGCGAGGCGGTCCGTTCGGTGGCATTCCTGGTCCCCATTGATGCTGTCCCGGGCCGAACGGAGGCATTCCCTGGTGAGGCATTCCCATTCGGGGCTGACCCGGGATTAGCGGTCCGTTGGGACGAACGGGGCGTTGAATGAGCGGCGGACGCATTCCTGGCGGCTGAGGAGGTCCTCTCTGGTTGAAGTTGGGCTGACCGCCCACGTGCTGCGGCCCTCCACCGACACCTCCCGGCGCCGTCTTTCGCGACTGCATTTCGAAGTGATTCAGATTCTGACGGTTACACGGAGTGACCACTGGGTTCTGGCCGTGGATTTCGCTAATGAGGTGACACAAGTGGACCGACGGTTAGCCATCGAAGAAAAGAACGAATGCAGACGAGAAAAATACCTTTTGGGCAGCTTCTCGATGACAGCGCGAACAGAAGTGTCCGAACCCAGGGTAATGACACAAAACCCTTTGGACTGACCGTTGGCGCGATTCTCGAAGAACTTTACCTCAAATATGTCATTGACGCCGAGGTCGTAGACGGAGTCCATCACGTCCTGGTCAGTGGTCCACTGGAGACAAATGAGGGTTAGTTAGCGAAAGACAAGAGGTGAGAGCGATGTATACCCAGGACAAGTTGCCCACATAGAGGCCAATCTTCTTCTGCGGCGGACCGCCTCCGCCGATTACGCCATCGCCGGCGCCGTCATTATTGTTGACGTGATGTGCGGTTCCGTTGCCCTCAGGAATGCCGTACTCCTCGTCATCGGCTCTCTTAATATTAGCCGAAGGAGTGATCACATCGTCGTATAAGTCGAGACCCGACTCGTTGTAATCGTTTTCCTAATATAAGTGATTTCAAGTGATTTCAGTTCTTTAAAGACATACAACAAATACAGTGAAACCCCTTTTCAAAGCCAACAATCACTGTCTGACACAAGACTGCCATCGGAGTGAAGAACCCGTTTGTCATTCGTTGTGATCATAACATAACATAACATAAGAACAGATCCCTCGCCCGGACTTAGAGTGTGAGACATGACATGACATGAGACCAACACTTGTGAACATAGTTTGACAACAAATGGTTGTGTTTTGTGAGACATTTGTCTGTCTGTTAGGACTGTGAGTGACTATCGAATCGGTCTTCGGTTAAGTAAACACAAGACCAGTGATCAAAGAATGGCAATCAATGGCCTCTTAATTACAATACAAGTGTTATCTGTTTAGTCGTTGTTATCTGTTATCTGATTATTGGCTCGATTTGTATGTTCACAAGTCTGGCAGTCGAGTGCTATCCAGTAGTTATTTAAATTTAAATAAACGCTTTGTTTAGCATTGAAATGCAATTTGAAGTTACATTTGAAGTGCAATTTATTTGTCATCTTTTGTAATGTAAATATTCATATATTAATCAATCAATTAAATAATTCATAGAATTATATGACAAAACCCATCGGAATATTCGGATAACATTAGACAGAAATAATCAAATAGACAAATGAACATGCTCATTAATTAATAGATGGAAATTGATCGAGTTAATGGTCGACTACAGAGTGGCCTTGCTCGCTTCTGCATGCAAGATGGCTTGGGTGCGGGCCGGGCAAGGTCACCCCAAGCCGGGTCACCCTGCCCACCTTCAGCCAAAATAACCATGATGTTTATTTTGTACTTGATTATCAATATCAACCTCATTATTGTCATCATTAATATCAAGATTTAAAAATCAAAATCAATATTTTGTGACAGTTTTTGTTTGTATTGTTTTGACATTTTGACAAAACTGTCTGTATTTGGTTGACAAATGTAGCATGATAGTTCATTAGCATCATAATTGACCAGTTTAATTAGTAAAATTAAGATAAAATAACCCAAACAAATAAAGATCTAGCAATCTCAATAGCATTATTAACAAGGTAACTAACAAAAATAGACGTTTTGTATCAAATTTGTAAAAAATATAATTTAGAAAATTATAATACAAATATCTATATAAAAAGCTCAACCTGGGTTTTTCAGTTTAAAAAAATATTTACATTATAATGACATAATGTAAATTATCTTGGTCAGCTCCGACTATATATAATCACCTTATAGATCATTTAGCAAATGGACTGGATTTACAAATCGTTTCAATATCAATATTAATAGTCAGTATACGACACATGACATCGCAGTAGTCCTATACATAGTAGTGGTCGGCAGTCAATACCAATATCAGTATCAATGGTAAAACATGTGAACAAAGTAGTGATACTTTCCATTAGTTAACTATACAATACATTTAAAATCAAATGCAAACAAAAGACTGCTTTTAAATAGCAATTCAATTGCTGTATAGATATATATATATAGTTATTTAGATATATATAGTTATATATAGTTTATATAGTAATTGACTCAAAACGTGTGTATAATTACGGCTAAAATTGATTGAAAACAATACCATTAAAACAAAGTGAAATGAGCCGCAACCTGGTCGAGCACTCACCTGGCTGAACTCCTCGCCGAGGTCGTCCGCGTACAGGTCAATCTCGCCGCCGGTGTCGCCCATCTTCGTCGACATCTTCCCCGACAGTAGAAGTGATTGCAGTCTCTGTGATGATGGCTAGCGATGGCTGAATGGCTGCAGTGATGGCTCACAGCGTTGGTGTCAACACAACACAACACAACACACTCTTTGTCTCTACCAAAGACATCAATTACGTCCACGCAATCCAATCACTTGACTCAATTGACTCCCTATAGCACTCACTTGTATCAAGCACATTTGTCAATCACATTCAGCTTAATGTTAATTATCACTTGGTTATGAGTTTTAATTAGTTAATCGTGTGTTTTGCTTATTCCCATTTACCGTCATTTACGTCCCTTTGAACCGCATTTTCACTTTGAGCGACACCTCTAGTAATGACATCAATCGGTCGGTCAAACAAACTCTGCGGCGATCGATAGGATTCCTATAGGAATCGATAGGTCGATAAATCGAAGAATCAACAGAATAGGAATGTTATGGCAATATATGCAAGGTGGTCAACTTATTCTGCATTGATATAGGCGGATAACATAACTTGATTAACTCATTGGATACTGAATGAGCTAGCTCACGCGCAACCTTTATTGATTTGAACGAATTAGTACCTATTGCAATTCAAATGTCCAAAATGGATCAAGCTCAACACAGGCCAGTGTTCATTGAGTTAACAACAAAATTCGGTTTATATATATTGGCTGCGAATAATCTAATTAAGCCATAATTCGGTTTATATAACCAGCAATTTATGCTAGAATTTAATTTAGTTACGATGCGGTCATTACTCTAATTAAATTAAAAGCTAAATATAAATGTTTATTGAATCGACTTTTTGATTGCATCTGATTTTGATTGGACGGAAGCAGTGATACCATCGCTGATACCGACCGCCGCCCAGTCTATGGTCACAGAATTTGACAGACTTTGGTTCGTCAGTCTAAACAAACATCCATTCGTTGCTATGAATTATATTAATACAAATCTATTTATAATTAAATCAATGAAATTATGTAATAAATAGATTTAATGATTGCAAAAAATCAATAATTCAATAAAAATAATTGAGTATTGTCTGCAAAATCTGGTTTCTCCTCACAGCCAGCGGTCGAACAGCACTGCAAGTATGGAAACGTGTGTTCAGTGAACCGATCGGTCGCTTATCGCGAGAACCAGTCATTCAATTGCCTCAAACTGACGACAGTGCCGAAGCCCAGCCCTTCCTCCTCCTCCTCTTCCATTGATATGAACTTGTCCAGATTATTATCACATTCATTAGTCCTAATGCACGGATAATCTGGCGGTGGCTTAAGCCAAGAACCCTCTGGTGTTTTCATATGCATCCGATTTGAGGCAAACTTCTTGAGATAGAGGTCCGGTTCGAGCACTCGAAACATGCGGTGATATTCGGGTCTAATCGTGTCATCCGATCTCAATGTCTCGCGAGAGTAGGTCTCGAAGTCTTGTGGGAATGAGAGGACACTATCGAAGTCATAGATCTGTGCACTGATCCGACGGCTGTCCCCTTCGGGCGCGTATATCATAAACACCTAAAAGTCAATTGATTTAAGTCTTT
>JAQGBE010001668.1:0-10339 GCA_034698225.1 Scheloribates latipes | reverse complement strand
TAGAAAGCACATTTTGAGGTGCGGGAATTCAACGAGTGCGAGAGGGTGCGAAAAATCATTGAAAAAACACGGTAAATGGGAAGACATCGAACTCAGGTTTGGCAGTTCTCGTGTCCCTCTAATTAGAAGTGATCTTGCCAACTAGTTCTGAAACGAGCTTGACACCTCGAGTACAATGGGCCTTTGATCTTAAGATTAATTCGAGTGAAAAGTTGTTTCGGTCGACGGCCAGACATATAACGGAGAAAACTGACAAATTATCGCATTCTTTGTTCTAACTATTGATTCTACATTTTCTATATTTTCTGATCTAAAAAAGAAATGAACAAATTATTATTGTACTCCAAATTTTATAAATAATGTAAACATTAATCAATGCAAAGAAGGTTTTTAAAAAATGTTTGATTAATATTCATCGGTTTATTCTAAACATTAGAATATTCTTAAACACTATTTAGTTATATATTACGGCAAAGAATTTTATTCGAAAATCGATTTTATTCTCTCATTTAATATCGATTTGAGTCCTAACTCTGGCCTAAACTCGCAATTAAACAGTGAATTACAGCGATCCCAAAGTTATGTTCTCCTATTGTAATATAGGCTTCGCTTGTCTTCCCTTGCCTTCCCTTCCGTCCCTTCACATCCCTTGCAAAGTCATAATTGCGAAACTATCTCATTGTTTGGCTCTTCGCTGCTCTTCATTTGTATTATTGGCCATCAATTCAATTGTTTAGTTGTGTTTTAATCCGATTTCAGATCTCATTTCGGATCTCATTCGCTAAACCGGATTATTATAATTTTGTCGAATAAATTCTCTGTTTTTTAAACTCAGACCAAAACCAATCGATTCCGAGAAATACTAACAAAACTAAAATACATTGAATTGAAGAGAAAAACGTTTAATCGTCGCCACAACACAAGCGATCAGTGCTGGCAGTGAACTGATTGTCACATCCATTGCGGCTGTCATTAGAGCCGTCTATTATTGAGTATCGATTGGCAAAAGTCTTTGCATGTCTTGGTCTCAACGACATTGAATTATTTGACAAAATTAGGTCCCAAACAGATGTGGATCACTGATCACTGATCAGACTCGTGGCCAGTGCTTAATGAGAGAGAGAGAGCGAGCAAACAGACACAAATTGGAGAGACGGCCCGAACTAAAAGCTATCACTGATTTGCTTTGCTTTGCACTGAACTCATCATTTCTTACGCAAACATTAATTCGCGTCAATATTTGGCTCGAAATGACATTTTTATTTCGGTTCAGTCGGTCTCGCGGTATGTCTAACGCTAATTGAAATTCAACATTAGTTGCGATGACTGCTCGGATCACCTCATCATTGGCATCGATGTCCATCCAAGTGATGGCCCGACCGGTGCCGAGCAGTGCAGAGCAGGTGCTCGTCATTGGCTGCTAATCGCTTGCTTTGCCTAATGGTTGGGCTGTTAGTAGGAAAAGATGGCTTTAAGTGCCGTCAGAGGAGAAAGTAATTTATGTCTAGTTATTCGATGTTTTGGGGATTCAGCCAAACATCAGAACATTATTGCAAACAAATAATTGAATTGTAATTGGATTGCAATTCAAAGCAATTCTTTGTGTAAAATAAGACAAACACTGACTTCACTTCAATTGATTTGCAGTCCGTTTGTTCTAATGCTTAATCCAAAAGTTAATGAAATGTTTTTATCGTAAATAATTGAAACCTACAGTAAAATCGCAAATACGGACCACTAAATAGTTTAGGGAAAAATCAGTTTGCAGAAACTTGACCATGATTAATTGCTTCTTATTATTCGTGATGATAATTAAGTTTATGCTTTATGGTCTTGTTAATATTATGTCAGTTTTGAAACCTAATATTTTATGTTAATTCATTAGACAACTTTTTACATATTGTATACAGAGCTACTTCCCAATATTTGACCACTTGGTGAACGGGAATTTGGTCAACTATTCTGAAAGTCAACTATTGGGAATACACTATAAATAAGCATAATTTGCATGAATAATTGATATAAACTATAGAATTCGATAATTATCATGAATATCAGCTAAATTCTTTCGTTTATGAAATAATATTAGTCAAATTTGATGATATTTACCATTTCCGGATTTATAGTTTAAATTTTATCGATATTTGATAAAATTATGTTCATTTTTTGTGAAAAATAGTCACCTATTGGAAAGTTCTCCATAGGCTAATGGTAAACTGTTGGGAAGTGAATTTATCATTACGTCTATGGAGTGACCGCCATTTAATCAGAATTTGGTCAACTATTAAGAAAGTAAACTATTCGGGAATGTACTATTCAGACGTTACACTGTATTGTAATATAGAATAATTCAAAAATTCTATTACAGAGTGGTCTATCCTGTATATTTGCATATTTATTACGCTTTAAATATTTCATCATGTGCATCTATTAGCTCAGACCCTATAAATTGACGAGAACTTAGTAAATGTCAATTACTAATTGGCAATTAGTAATTGCTATTACTATCAAATTACAGTCAACTACGGCTCCAATGGGGAGTTTTACTGTAAATCACTTGACTTCAGCCTTTAATTAGAAGTTTAATTGAGAAAAATCGAATTACTGATCGAAATCCAAACACTTATGCTTATTAATGCGGGCAATGCCTTAGTAATTTGCAATTCATTGTCAAGCCTGTCATCTATAGACAGAGAGGCAGTGGCAAGTGGCAAACAGCAAGATCATTGCCATCGATGCCATCACTGACATGACTGCATCACTGGCATCGCAATCATGTGCCGGTAGTTCAGTGTAGTCGAGGCCAAACCAGTTGAGTAAACATTGTTATGACAATGAAATAATAGTGGTGGTGGTGTGAGTCTGACCCATGATGGTGAGCGGAGAGGTGATCACGGCCGACAAGAGCCAGGCCAATGCGATCTTCAGCAGAACAGCCCTTCTGGACACCAGAAGCGGTGTTTGTCTGGCGTGCAATGGATTCTTGATTCCAATATAACTAAATAAAGAGGCGAACCGTACGTGAGATGAGTCGCTGATTGAGTGTTTGCTTTCATACCGTCCCACAGATATGAAGCACATGTGAAGAATACTCGACGAACAGCACAAGACATCGCAGGTCACCCACAGATTGCAAATGGTCGCACCGAACGGCCAGACGCCTGTTGGCCGCGAACGGTGCCATCAATTGTTAGCATTGAATCAATTATTGGCAGTCAATGGTTAGCAATGGTCGTGATTGAGGAGTGACCATCAGATCAGTGCCGACCCGATCAGCAGTTCCTCAAAATAACTAATGTCGTGACTGTGAATCAACAAAACAAATTCGCTTTACGGCCCACTAATCAATGACTGAGTGGTGTTTCGTTTGGCCAAACATTAAAACATTTCTCTTTTGTTTGTATAATAGCTTCAAATGTTATGCATTTGAATGAATTTGGAGTGAATTCGCTATTCGTTGAAAATTACCGCAAATGGTAACGAATTGTTGGCCACTTTGCAGCACTCGCTCCAGACATCACTGACGGCTCCGCCAACTCTCGAGCATTAGTTGCGATGCAAGACATCCATTATATTCATGAGAATCACTTAATCCGATGCTTTCGCGTAATTCTTTGTCTTTACTCTTAAGCAGGGATAGGCAGGCTCATGCCAATTTAGGGGAATAGAGGGGGAGAATTTCGAATTTTGTCAAGAGGGGAATTGGGGGAGGGAGATCAAATAGCAGTTTTTCGGCTAAATCCAGTTAAATTAATGTCAATTACGTCCGATTCAGGCCGTACTTTCGATTATGGGCTTATTTAGGAGTTAATTTAGTTTAATTAACTTAATTGTGGCTTAAGTTTAAATTCAGTTTTAATCCGGGTTAAAATACCGAAAATAATTAGCGACTTCGAAAATAGGGGCGATTTTTTAATGATTTCAGAAATCCTGGGACACCCGGCTATTGCCCTCACCATTGCCTATCACTGCTCTTAAGCAATGAATTCCATTTCGAAAGAATTATATTCCAAATTAAGTGTTCTTTTGAAGCAATAAATTATTTTCGCTTAAATTTATGGCGAATTCTTAAATAGAGAGCGGATTAGAGTTGATGTGAGGCTCAGACCGCGGCTGATGTCTGATAGCGGCCGACAGCCATCACTGGCACAGAGGCCGACACAGACCTACGCAGACCTACGCTCACCCGCTCTGTCCGTCCGTCTGCCGACACGACAACAATTCCTAACGAATGATTGATCGGACGAAACAGTTTGTGTGCAATAATCGAGTAAATATTTGTTCGAATAGCACAGCACTGACCAAACTTGATTAAATCGGAACGAAAATGTGCATGACCAGGTTGCCATGTGCATGTTCCGCTGCGTATTAGCAATGCGGCTATGTCAATGCTGCCGTTATCCTGGCCAAACACTATTTGTTTCACTTTCTTTGTGAGTTAAAGCCATAACTTATAGCGAACTAACATTAAAATAATGTCTTCTCTTCTCACTTATCGTACGAATGATTAATATTTTATGAATGAATGCGTTTCTAAATGAAACGAATTCCACACAAAAACATTCGAGAGATTTGACAATAAATTTTAATTATAGAATACTATTGTATCACTTGTTTGAATTTATCACTTTATCAAGCATCACAATCTATAAGCTGGCACACTATCAATTGAAAGCGATGGTATAGTCGCGATCAGTGATGCGGAACCTGGTACCTGGCAGGGGGTATAAGGTACCAAGTCGTGTGACCTTGTGCTAACGTGGATGAAGGGGGTGGAATTTTGCAGTTTTACCCTCAAACCCCCAAAAAGGCCACCTAAATGGAGGAGGGGAAGGTTATTTTGCCGAATTTCTATCCTAAGGCCGATTTTGCCAGGGGTATTGAGTTTCTGCTAGAAAAATACAAATTAAACCCATTTTACCTAGAATAAGCCACCCAAATTTTTATTAGCTAATTGGTTCCCTAAATGGGGGGCGGTAGGAATAATTGTTTTTTTCGATTTTCCACCCAGAAGCGAGATACCAGGGGTATTCTGGGATACTCCCCCTGAATCGCATCACTGAGTGGCGATAAAGTCGGAGAATTATTCATACTTTGTTCAATTTTTCTTTGTAGACCAAAAATAGGGTTTTATTGATAGATATTTATAGATATTTATCAAGTAATTGGAAATTAATTTGATGTTTGAATAAAGAGGTTCAGCGCTGAAGAGATGGGAAGCCGTGGGGAGAGGAGAGGGCTGAGTGTCTGCGAGGCCAACAAAGCCTAACTAACCTAATCTAATCAGTCCTATCGCTCAAACCAATTATGAGAGTCTCTTACTATGAAAAATGCGGTGAAGTTTAATATTAATTCATTTTTGATAGATTCGAAACTGAGATCCCATTAATAGTTATGAAAATAATGAGTTTAGCGCTCGATTGGGTGAGTCTTGCGTCGATTGAGTCGGCTATTGAGCCCTCAGTGTAAACAGTGATCGATCGCGGGATATGTCAGTGCATAACACACCTAATGATAGACCCATTGTGAAGAAAAATTGTTATATAAATGCGAATATGGTTTCAGATCGAACTTGGTTTCGCTCATAATTCACTCTTGCATTCAGCACTTTGTGCGATAGCCCAGAGCACAGTGTAATGGCTTCACAACGCCATTGCCTTCGCACAGAGTCTCACACAATATCTCTCTGTTCGGTGTCGACAAAACACCAAACGATTTCCAGTCAACTCATTGCTCGTAACTCTAGTTTAAAATTTTGCTTAGCTTTCAAATATAAGCCAGTAATTGATGGCCCAAAAGTCAATAGTTGGCTATGGTCTTGGTCTTGGTCATGGCTAGAAGTGATTGTGATGGGTGAGCGCTAATCAGCAACACTTCAGTTGTGTCACTTCGGTGGGCGACGCACCGCAAACACTATCACCTCTTCTGACCGCAAGCATCAGAATTAAAGCAAAGAATCGGTTCTCACGGCTCAGACACTAAACTTGTAATTGCATTACAAGTGATCAAAGAATTTGAACATTTGTTGGGATATCGAAACAGTTTAGACTTGACTGGACTGGACTGGAGAACAGTTGTTCAAAGAGAGTGTCATAATTACCTGTTTTGTTGTCTTAGGCTCTGAGCTCTGAGGCATTCATTACATTGAATTATCTGACAATTGATAAGAGAAAGGTCTGAATGGCAACGCAAGGGTTGGCCAAACTGTTGACATTAAACCATTGCATCGATTCCATGAATAAACATATTTTGCTTTTCTTTCCGTCGATTCTCGCTTTCGATCATATATTTCGAGTTTATTAGCCTTTAATGCAAAAAAGCCTTTTAACCAAAGAAACCGACAAATATTGAAAAGAATCGAAAAAATTCTATCAAAATGTTTGATCAGAAAATGTTATTTCTTTTATTCCGAAATCTCATTCGGATTTGAAATGAGAAACCACTTTAATGTCGAAAAGTGTGTTTGACATACATATCATGGCATTAGTATTAGATATTTCGCCATTACTTATGGCTTATTAATAATGGATCGCAAGCGAGTCAACGCCAATCAGGCCAGAGGTCTGCGAGTGATCGAGCGATTCACTCGATAAGTTAGTGAGCTTGGTCAATGCTCTACATTTATATGGGGATGCACTGATGCACTGATCTAGTGATCACTCTCAATGACCATCACCATCGCCACCATCGCGATCGCCACAGATCAACGATACTGACCGTAAAACTCGTTGAGAATGCCGAAAGGCATGACCACCACTGAGACGAGCAGGTCCGCCACCGCCAGACTTTTCATTCGAGGCAATTACAGGCAAATCGTGATGTTTGAGCGGTTAGAGTAGTGACTAGTCTTACGTCAAAACGAGTGCATACCTGAGCAAAAAATAATTGGTCGCGTTCTGGAGCCGGCGTTCGAAGCCAATGGCCAGACAGACGAGAATGTTGCCGAAGCCACCGATGAAGACTAATAATCCAAGCAGAAGGAACGGCCACTTATATACGGGAGTCAGTGATTGATCGGTCGGTTGTGAGATATTGTGTGATAACTGATCGAAAAGCGTTGTATCCATTGTTTGCATGGGACTGAGTGGCAGATCAGTGGCGGCGATGTCGGCGAAAGGAGTGGTGGTTCGGGACTCCCATTGTGTAAACCACTGCAAACACCGCTCATTAATGTCAGAAATGGTTTCATTCAAACAAATTATATCGAAATTAATTAAATTTGAATCCCTTTCCAAATCATTTGAGCTTTTATTATATAAAGTGTTTTGCATTTGATTAGAGCCGACAGCGGACCGGTTGGCGAACGACAGCTCCGATTCCATCACTAATTAGTTGGTTATTAGCCTTTATTTAATCAGTTTTGTTATTATTTTCCAGTTGTGCCGCCTTTTTATCACTTTCTCGATGTTTCGGCCAATCATTTCGTGTCTGTGTTCTGCAAATGATTTAATAAATTTGAATAATTAGATTAGAATCGCAAAGAGTGTCGATTTGTGCAAAGATCACAAGTCAGTGACAAACATGCAGTGAAAGTGTCGTTCTCTGGGATTATTATAAGCTTTTCCTGGGATTGATGGCAAAACTGGCGCTAATGTTACCCAAAAACATATCCGTCAATAGAAAAGAAAATATGATTTACAGAGTCGTCATAATTCCGGCTAAAAAAGAATTGATTGCATAATAATTTTTGGCGAATAAGGCCCTGGAATGAGAGGAATGACCTCATCATCACAAGGGTTGGCACTAATCTATTCAATAGAACAATGATTTCAAAGTCAATTAACTTTTTTGATGACATAATACAGAATTCCAATTAACAAATGCCTTGAGTCAGACGTTTTGGGCAAAAATTCTAATTAAAATTATTTTCGTATTCGTTCCGAGAAATTAATATTCAAAATGAAATGAGTTTGGCATTTGTTGGTCAATCAGCATCACTGTCTCAAAGTTGGTCACAACACCGCCGATCCGACCACTTCACCGACGATTCCACAATCTGTGAGTGCACTCACATCCGAACTGATGGGTCGACCGATTGAGAGCAACCCTAAGTGAGGTCGGGTTCGCAGATCAGACCGTTTGAAGACCTCATTTGGTTTCCATTTCATAAACGATATTGAAATTTCATTTCCAAAACAATCAGAATATCGTCTGAATTGAGATTCGAATAAATTATTAGATTTACGAATCTATCGGTTCTATTGGTTGAATAAAATATTAAATTTTGCGCCAAATATTCTGAAATAATCTTGAATTTAATGTCTCTAACTGTGAATGAGCAAGGTGCACCATGCATATTCAACATTCTCGCAGACTCACTGTCAATATGCGTGCTTCGATCGCATTAATCAGTAGCGCTAATGTTAAACATGATCGTTTTGACCATTAAGTCTATTTGCACAAATAAATCTATTATCCGAGGCCTGACACAAGCCTAACGGTATTTATAGAATTCACCTTGACAGACATTCTGCTCACAACTCTGCTTTTTACTTTTTCTCTGTAAACAGTGATGACTAAAATATGCAGCAATTGAATGATCTTGTTTGTCTTTGTCTTTCTCTTTCTCTTTGTGTCTCTCTGTGTGTGTTCCGCCTCCAAACAAATTTGGGTAAACCGATGGCAGAGCCGACCATCTGCTCAATCACTGCCAGCAGTCGTCTCAACCTTTGGCTGTTCGCGGCTTTGAATAAATTGATGGACACATCGATCGGTCGATCGTTGTATCCAATAATCTTTGTGTTGGGAAAAAATCTTTAAAATTGCGGCGAATTTTAGATTCTAGAGTCTAGACCTCAAGAATATCGTGAAATTAACTTTATTGTCTGACTCTAGACAATAAAATTATATTTACCAAAACTATTAATATTAAGATGTTATTACATCTGTAGTATAGTCTGGGTGAACAATGCGATAGAGACAGTGCGGCACACTTGTGGTCACCTCGCGCACAACCCAATTGAAGCAGAGCAGAGCAGATGGAACAGTGACTCGCCTTTGAAATTAATTAATTATGATTGTGGTGTTTGAAACAAATGGTTGTAATTTAGTATTCAATATAAAAAATAAAAGCATGCTAGTTTAATTTGATATTAATTTGCTTTAATTTGATAGTCGCTATTTGTAACTGAGTCAGAACAAAAAATGTGTGTATTTTATACAAAATGCATAACAAATAGAACGATTGTAGAATTAATAATTGTATGAAAACGGTGTTGGCTTTACATTTAATCTTGTCAGACAAAACCATTACAGAGTTGAACTATCATTTGACCAGGTGTAATCGATATTATGGTACAACGATTATAATAACTTAAATAACATGAAACATGAGCACTGAACATGGTCCTTTGTTGAAATTGTAGTTTTATAGAAAGCAGTCGAAACGTAGCTGTATATTAACACCAGTGATGCGATTTAGGGGATATCGTAGAATAGTTTAGTAAATGTATTAAACAATAAATTCTTAGTCAAATTGAGCATCGTCATAACTTCGAGTAACGTCGGGTTCATTAACACTGAATTTCATAGATTTGGAAGAACCTTAGAAATGTTAATAGATAATCTATCTGATAGACAACTAATACGTTCGTTACATCCGATTCAGTAATATCGAGGTTAGACTGTGTGGCGGTTGGCGTTAATTGTTGGCCAATCAATGCGAACCAAATGTGATTCTGAGCTCAATTAAGATGTGAATGATTTGAAAGCCAAGAATGGATTGAATGACATATAATGTTTAGAATGCGAGTCGATATCGATATCTGCGAATACTCGCTCCGAACAGATATCAAAAGTCATTTTTGTTGATCTCAACAAAAGTAAATAGAATTTTCATATTCAATATAATTCAATAAAAGATGTGAAATCCGAGCGACACTTCGGGGAAGTTTGAGTTCGACTCTAACTTTGCATTCGTTCAAACTTAATAAAAATGCTTTGAATAGCAGTTCAGTCTATATAGACTCTAATGAAATAAAAAGAGACATCACAGACATCAGAGACACAGACATCAGAGACACAGACACCGCACACACCGCCCAAGACATCGACCACTTCGCGACCAACCCTTCCCAATGGCAAACCATTTCCAACACTTATTTTATTTTATTTCAGATTCTTTCTGAAAGCTATACGTCGAGTCATTTCAGTCTAATAATAGAATCGATTAAACAGGGATTTAAAGATTCAAATGTTTAGAACCGCTTCTCAATTACGACATCAAATTGTAGTAAAACTCTGAAGAATTTCAAAATCACTGGTATTAAGAAAGGTGTCAATCAAAGTGAAGGCTAACTCGTAGTTTGATTGTCAATATTAAAGCCATAATTAAAATGAG